>QGOG01003504.1:0-30079 GCA_003313185.1 Collybia sp. MG36 | reverse complement strand
GGTGGGGCGGGGGCTTGAGACAGAGTTTTGCTTTGACCGCTTGGAGTTTCATCTTGGACCTCGGTGGACAGAACCAGCCTATCAGATGTGGTGGATACAGATCTTGTCCGCTTCTTCGGGATAGCACAGGCTGGCTTTTCCCTAGAATCAATTCAGAAACATTTTCATCTATCGCAAAATGACGTACTCACACCTCATCTTCTCTCTTTCGTTTTTTACGGTTATTGGCCTCTTCACTATCTCCTTCTGGCTCGGGTTGGCTGACCGAACTTCCAGTACCGGGAGGAGGTAAGGTCGCGGGATCGTGTGCTGCAGCCTCGGCCGCCGTAGCCTCTATGATTTCCTTCAAACTCTCATCAAAAGCGGCATCCCGGCTATTCATTGTGTTCCGCCGCTTGGAGGGTTGCTTTAATAAGTGGGATGGTGAGTGTGAACGAGAGGCTCTTGAGGGCGCACTAGCGGATGCATTGTGATGGGAAGTGGTAGATGACTGGCGTATCCGCTTGCTCAGTTTTCTAAGAAAGCTGTCGTTAGTATGAAACTGACGTGGCTTATCCTAGTGACCTACTTGAGGAGGTCGGCATGAATGTTGGGCTTGCATAATTCACAGTAATAATCGTCATCATGCAGCTGGTCTTCCGATTCGAACCCCATGCAAAGCCCATGCTGCCAAACTTTGCAAGTTTCGCATTGGACCATAAACTCTCCTGCGTCCTGGTCATCTTCGCCTACGTTGGGTGTTTAAAAACTCGGAAAGAAGGGTAGCGTAAACACCATGCACCTGTACTTCCACATATACACCGCGTAATTCCTTGCTCTTCTTCTTGCGACTCCCCTGCGGCTTCATCAGCGGCCCCAGTGGATTCGCCAGCGGCAGAAGTTCGGAGGGATTGTTTATCTTTATCTTTCGCCTTTCGTTTCGTTCGGTTATTTGTGGTGCTTGGTGGTGGTCCCACTGAGGTGATGGTGGATGGAGTTGCGCTGTTTTTACTACGTTCGTCGACAGTTTCATCCACATCTTCCTGCTTTGGACGCTTGTGGCGTTGGCTGTTATTGCTATTGTTCGATGTAATCTGTGAACGATGTGAGGAGTCTTTTTGACGAGGGGGTAGGTCGGAGTCGGGTGATTTGGAAGCGCTGGTGGAGGCGGATGGCGCTGAGCGGCGACCAGAGCGCCGTATTTCTCTTGGGGACAATGGAGGGCCCATTGTTGCTGCTTGCGCCATTTTTCGGGTGGTTCGGGAAAAGAAAGGACGCCCACTCTGTGCTATCGGCGAACTGCGCGCTCAACCCAATATTCCTCGGTCCGTGCGTTTACTCCCTCGCCGTCGGCATTAAGCCAAGTAATCTCCGAGTCACATGATTCACGACTTGGAATTATCATTGGTGATAGTGCTTACATAATTATTACCAATTTCTATGCATTCACTTTACTTTGCTCCCTCCCCCGAAAGGCAGTTTAGGTTCTATAGAACCGTATGTAGAATCCCCGATATCGACAATAAGTTCGCTACTAGCATTGACAAATTCGTCTCAAGTACCTTTCCAAAAGTCCGCCGCTGTGGGCCCAAATCGACGAACACCCACATCTGAAACTCTCTTTGACCCACCAATTGGAAAGGAACACTCTCCTGGCTCACTCCTTCCATATCGATTTATCGCGCCATATACGCGTGTGCAGCAAGCGGCCTCACCAAATTCATGTTTACCCCTGGTCCTTGATGCCTGCTCGTTGCACCTGAATTTCGGGACTTTGAAACTTTGAGGCCCGACGGCGCGAGAACGATCGATCGCCTCCCAACTATTCCAGAAACAACTTTGGAAAGTGGAACCCGCGGACCCCCCCCCCTGGAGAGCGAACTCAGTCATCCATGTAAGATGCTCCCTTCCCAGACCAAGTCAATGGAACACCAAGCCCAGTCCAACGCCACATACTTGCTTGATTAGGATTAATGCGTAGAAATTTCTAAAGAAAGTAGATGTCATACATGGATGTGTGTATTTCTCATCAATATTGACCCTCCCCCATTCAACCGTCGGTCCCGCCCCTGTCCTCCACCTCAACCGATGATACTTTTGAGTGTGTAGAAAACGTTCTCTTACAATGACTCGCAGCATAACGTGACATAACACGGTAAAGTTAAATAATATTTTGATCCGGCGACTCTCTTTTACATCTATCACCCACATCTAGCACACCATTCTCCAGCTGGTTGGTCCAAATGTCCCCTTCGGCGACCATTGAATATTCATCGCATGCTCCGGAGCCTTTGTCATATCCACGGCTGGCACAACATCACCTGCTTTCCTCAAACACTCCAGATTATCTCCGGCTTATCTTGACTTCAAAAGTCTATGAGATCATCAAGGATACACCATTGGTCCTTGCAACTAGCCTGAGCGCAAAGCTCGGGAATCAAATATGGCTCAAGCGCGAAGATCTACAAGAAGTGTTCAGTTTCAAAATCCGGGGAGCCTACAACTTCATGGCTAGCTTGACGGACGAAGAGCGGTGGAAAGGTGTCGTCACATGTAGCGCCGGTCAGTGCGCGTGCACTTGCGTTGTAGTTAGGCATCCAGGTGATTCCACGTTCAGCTAACCAATTATTATTCAAGGAAATCATGCCCAAGGAGTGGCTCTTTCAGGGTCTCGTCTAGGCATTCCCTGTACAATCGTTATGCCCAAGGGAACACCAGACATCAAAGTCCGTAACGTTGTTCGTCTAGGGGCAAAGGTCGTTTTGCATGGGTCCGATTTTGACGAGGCCAAAGTGGAATGCGCGCGCCTTGCGTCGACACATGGCCTTGCCTTTGTCCCACCATATGATGACCCCCTTGTCATTGCCGGTCAAGGCACGGTCGGAATGGAAATTCTCAAACAAATCCCCGATTCTGATACTTTAGACACCATATTTGCTGCTGTCGGTGGCGGAGGCTTAGTCGCTGGTATTAGCGAGTATGTCAAAAGAATTGGGAGTCCAAACACAAAAGTCCTAGGTGTAGAGACCTTGGACGGCGATGCTATGGCGAGAAGCCTGGAAAAGGGGGACCGCGTCACTTTGCATGACGTCGGACCTTTCAGCGACGGTACTGCGGTTAAAATTGTCGGAGAAGAGCCTTTCAGGATTTGTAAAGAACTCTTGGACGGTGTTGTCAAAGTGGATAATGACGAGCTTTGTGCCGCTATCAAGGATATTTTTGAAGGTGGGCAAATCAGCAGGTAAATTTCCATTTCCTTGTGCTCACCATATTGGTAGAAACTCGTTCAATAACAGAGCCGGCCGGGGCACTCTCCCTCGCAGGCCTGAAACGACATATCGTGGATAATGGGCTCATTGGGGCCCAAAAAAAATTTGTTGCCGTCATCAGTGGCGCAAATATGAATTTTGATCGTTTACGATTTGTGGCCGAACGCGCCGAACTCGGTGAAGGAAGGGAAGCGCTTTTGAGTGTTGATATTCCTGAGAGGCCAGGCAGGTACGAGCTGATCTTTCCGTTTGAGTGTCAATTTCACGCGGTTTGCAGCTTTATCGCGTTACACTCCATCATTGACCCCCGGGCTGTTACGGAATTCATATATCGTTATAATGTATCAGGAGATAGAGCCCGCGTTTTACTGTCTTTCAAGATGGAAACCGATTCCCGAGAAACCGAAGTCACTGCTGTTCTGAAAGCTCTTGAGGAGTCCGACATGAAGGGATATGACATCAGTGATAATGAAATGGCAAAAAGCCATGCAAGATATATGATTGGAGGTTGCCAATCCGTGACCAACGAGCGGGTATTCCGATTCGGTAAGCCATAGGATAATTGATGGGTCCCCAGCTTACCACACTTCCGCAAAACTAGAATTTCCGGAACGGCCAGGGGCGCTACGGAAGTTTCTCTTGGGTCTGCAGCATGGTTGGAATATCTCGCTCTTTCACTATCGTAATCATGGCGCAGGTACATGATTTTCTTGGGTTCTGTGATATCCAGCATTGACCCGCCCCAGATCTCGGGAAAGTGTTGGCTGGTATCCAAGTTCCTCCATCAGATTATGAACAGTTCGATGCCTTTTTGGATACGCTGAGCTACACCTATGTTGAGGAAACCAATAACGTCGTTTACCAAAAATTTTTACGGGGGTGTTGAATTGCTGCGTGGCTTTCGTGTAGTTACTGGTAGATTAGACAAAGTTCAAGGAAAGGCATATAAACCTCACAACAACTAATGATATACTAATGCAAAACACGACTGAAATAGCAGTAAAGCGGATGGTATAACATATGTATAGGTAGGAGGTAGGAGTACAGAGAATTCACGTTTGACAAAAGCAAGCAGTCATCCAAGCTCGGCAAATTTGCGGACTCGACCGCCATGCCACAGCCAGTCCAGGGAATTTTTCAATGAGCTATTTCGTCTGTGGTGTTTCTGATGTGTTGAGTCGCGCCTGACTTTCGCCGGCGGGGAGAGCAGATCCTGATCGAGCGATGGAGTAAATTGTGGAGGGGGCGGAGTCATGACCTCAATGGCTTTGATCGCAAGGGCTGTTGTGAGGCCCCGATTACCGATCCTGATCCCTGACGATCCGTACTTGTATATCCAGCCAATCTCCCAACCACCATCTTCACACTGAAGCGGCAGCAGAGTGCGCAAATCGACATCGTCTCGGAGCCCGACAAAGTCGCACACGAGAATACGCATCGCAAGCGCAAGCGAATCGCCCTCTGCCCCAATGCGCTCCTGGATTCTTTCCTTCAACAGGGTTTTTAGGAAACTGTGTAGCTCTGCATCCCCGGAGCTTGCGAGTAACCTGCTGAGGAAAAATAGGAAGCATTCGGCAGTTTCATAATAGCGAGTCCCGTCCAGGTATGCCCGATTCAAGAGCACCTCCCGCACCCAAAGGAGGGTAGAATGGAGTTCCGAACCACGGCCGTACATGTAGAATAGACTCAGTGCGTTTACACACACGACAGGGTCAAACCGCGGGCGGCGGTGGTCAAAATAGGTCTGATTAATGTAACAAATTAATCGAAACTGATCAAATGGTTATCGAGGGGAGAAATACCTGAATGATCCCGTCGGTATCAACATATTCCAGCATTTCGTCCATTACTGATGATACGACACTTTTCTCACGTCTGAGAACAGTGAGCCCCAAGGATGTGGTGTCCAGATCGAATGGGAATTCCTCAGTGGTTAATTGACCCTTTTCTGCGCCCGGTCAATCGATTTTAGAAGGAAGAATGACAGGAGAACATGGAACTGACTGTGGAAAAAATTCCAGGTCCTCGGATGTTCCACAAGATTTACAAGATTTCTATCAGCCGTAAGATGCATGTCCTTGGAAAGGAAAATGACAAAATGACATACGGATCTCTTGTTGATTCGAGGATGAGGAGCTGTGCGAAATTCTCCTGAATGGACGTAGATATACCCTTTCCACTATCGTCGGTGACAGAATCAAGCCGGCCGGCGTTGGCGGATAAAAATTCCAATCCCCTAGTGATGGGGTCTCCGATGAGATTTCGTAGTGCTCGCTTGACTGGCCCAGGGCTATCGAAAACGATACCATGAAAGCCTAACGAGCGAGCGGACAGAACATTTTCGAGTTTATCGTCCACAAAAATAGCGCGGCGGGGGTCGACCCCCGTCTTGGATAGGACGTGGCGGTAGAAATAGAGGTTGGGCTTGCGCTCCCCAGCTGCGCCCGAGGTAAAAACTTCATCGAAAATGCTCCAATCGGCTGGTTTGGTGCGCAAAACCTCATAATCCGGGGGCGAAATGTTTGACATCGCGAATACACGAAGTTGGCCGGCTGATTGAACTTTGAACTCCCGAATCAGAGCAATGAGATCGTCGTTAGCCTCAAGAGAGTCTCTAGCCTGCTGGAAAGCTCGCCGTATCTCTTCGGGCTGGAGGTCAAATTCACTGCCAACCTGCTTGTAACATTCGTCTTCGGTGAGTCGACCGCGCTCGTAGTCAAACCAGGTAGGCGATGATAGGATGCGGTGTAACATCTTGGATGAAATGGAGGTTTTCGTTTGGGGCGACCATTTGAATAAAACGTCCCCTAAGTCGAAGATGATGGTAGTGAATTCCAATCGACCCATAGAAATCAGTTGCGAAAGGATGAAAGGTCCCAACGGACATCAGTGCTGTTCATATAGTGATCTTGTCGGCAGAAATCTCCGTGGCAAGATAAATCTCAGATGTGCCTTGGTAATGGTTAGTTGGTTCATTCATGATAGTAAGGGCCTCGAGGCTGACTAGTGGACCGCAAAGTAGGTCCACCGCCCACTGATGATATCCGTCTGGTTAGCGCATTGCGCCTGGATGATCGAGATGGCAGGATCAATGTGATGCGACCGGTTACCTAAGAAATGCTACAACCATGAATGAGCAAGCCAATTTTCACTTTCAACTCCGTTCGTAAGCGAAATGGTGATAGTTGGACCTGAAATTTGAAAGTCCAGCAGTGAGAGTGTTCATGGCCCTACTAAGCGGCATACTTGGACTAGCCGGCCTATACTCACATCATAACAACTCATTGCACCCGAAGACGTAGTGCAGCATCCAGATAGATTGAACGTACTGGCGGGACACAAAACGAGGGAAGCTGGAAAATTCATACAGGAGTGCGTGGTTTCCATGCAAGTCTCGCTGTGCAGATTTATTACTATGCGGCTTGAGGAAATGGCTATATGTCTGTCTCTGACCAAACAGTGGCGACCAGCACTGAAGGGTTCGCAGGAGCGCAACTAGTGGGCCAGTTCCCCGAATGGCAGGACTTGCCAATAGTCGCATTTTCCAGCTAGAGGGCTTCATTCAGCCATCGAGCAACCCAGCTCGCAGGTCTTAAATACATTGATCGCGGAGTCGAGAGCGGGATGGCTTTATGATTCATGAAGAAGGCTGCTGTGGTGGGCTAGACAGCCTTAATAGTGAAGATGTCGGTGGATTCGGTTCAGGCTGGAAAATAATTTTTCCAAGATATATGTAATGCAGCTACATGTGAAGGGGTGGGGCGGCCGTCTGTATTACGCATGCGGATGATTGTGAGTGATGTGTTCCAGTAGCCTCATCGTTTTGACACAAGGATGTTGCGAACCCTAAATTGATGGGTGAGGTTCATCATGGGTGGTGGTTGGTGCTGCTACATAGGGTCATCTAACCTATTTTGCTCTCTAGTGGTGAGCCTGTTCAGCTTTCCCGCTCAGGAATACATTGTCGGCAACAACGTAGGCTGTGAATGCAACAACGGCGATACCAAAACCTGGGAAGAGATTGCGGAACATGACTCGGTTGGTGAAAACCGGGTGTTTTCGCCAGGCCTCCCGCTTTGCCCATGGGTCTCGGAAGAGAGGTAAATTTGACATTCCTATGAAAATGATGTTGTAAATATGAGGATATGGAAAGGAAAGGGCGTAGACAGTCACTTTGGATGATGGGCACCGGATTCTAGAAATGGGCGTCGGGGTTGTTGTGCCGCAGAGTGAGTGACCTGTGGGTGACCAAGTTAGCGAGGTGTCGTGACTTGGTTTGCGTTAGGGCAGGTTCAGGCAACTTGGAGGTGGAAATTCCATCAAAAGCCCCCCACACTGACCTTGTCACCTCCTCCCCAAATCCGCGCTCCCTCTCTGTGAAATTGCCTGACAACGCTGCTATAATATCCCTATTTTATTCCCATCCCTCACCAGGAATATGTCAGGCGATGCTAGTATGTTCTCGGATGATGACCGCCCACTGGCGTCCAAGCCAACTCCTAATGGAAAGCACGCCAACGGCAATAGTCATAGTAATGGTCGGGACGAAAAAGACTATTCTATGAGCGAAGATGAGGATCAACCACTTGTACGGAAGTTAGACCCGGCGTTTAAGATCTCCAACATTGACACATCATCATATCTAGTCGCGGGCACCACGAAAATCTGATTCAGACAGACAGTCGACTCGCCAGCTGAAGAGGAAGAAGCCCGTGTATGCTGAATCCTCCAGCGACGAAGACACCCCGCTGGCCTCATCCCAAACTAAATCGGTTGCTATTCCAATGCCTGGAGCGGTGCAAACTACCACACTTGGTGTCGATGAAAAACGGGGAACCGATACAGTGAAAAAACGTAGGGAGGGTGATGATTATGACGTAGATGTACCGAAGGTTAAACGTGCTACCAATGGCAAGGGCAAGAAACCGCCCAAGAAAAAGGTGAAAGAGGCAAGCGGGGTGTCTGCAGACCCATCAGATGACGACAAGCCAATTGCATCGAGGAAACAGGCCAAGACACAAAAACGTTCAGTGAAGGTAGAAGGTGATGCGGATATGTCCGATGACGACGACAAGCCAATTGCCGCGAAGATGACCCCGAAGCCCCGCGCGAAGAAATTCAAGGGGGACGATGCATCCGGTTCCGAAACTCCGAAATCCACAAAGAGGTCCCGCAAGAAGGACGATTCAGAAAGTGGTACCACCACAAAGCAGAAAGGCAAAAAAAAGAAAGAGGAAGAGGAAGAAGAGGTTTTTAGGTGGTGGGAAGCTAATCCTAACGGCGATGGTTCTGTAAAATGGCAAACCCTCGAGCACAACGGCGTCATTTTCCCTCCCCCCTACGAACCGCTTCCCGCTCATGTCAAAATGAGATACGACGGTATTACATTCATTTTATGGAAGTGTTGTTTCGTCTTAACTCGCCTAGGCCAAGAGGTTGATCTGCCACCTGCTGCCGAGGAAGTAGCCGGCTTTTACGCTGCTATGATTGAAACCGACCATGCCCAAGATGCTACATTCAACAAGAATTTCTTCGAGGACTGGAAATCTGTGATGCAGAGACATCCTCCTGTTCGTTATTTTTCCATTTTTGTAACACAAGTTGGAGCTCATTTCCCTCCAGCAAGATGGAACAAAGATTACTGCCTTCTCCTTGTGCGATTTTCGTCCTATGTTCGAATATTTTGAGGGCGAGAAAGCAAAAAAGAAGGCTCTGACAGCCAAGGAAAAGAAAGAACTTAAGGAAGCTAAGGATAATTTCGAGGCGAAGTTCACAACATGCTTGTTGGATGGGCGTAAAGAAAAAATTGGCAACTTTCGTGTTGAGCCGCCCGGATTATTCCGCGGTCGTGGTGACCACCCCAAGAAGGGAGCCTTAAAGGTTTGTCACACAACTGCCCGTGCGTATCATAAAACATTATGCCGCGTTTCAGCATCGCGTACGTCCCGAGGACATCACGATCAACATCGGCAAAAATGCCCCAATCCCCGTGCCCAATATGCCAGGAAAGTGGAAGGCAGTTACCCATGATAACACTGTAACCTGGCTCGCGAATTGGACGGAGAATGTTAACGGGAACCACAAGTATGTTTTCCTGGCGGCCGGGAGCTCTCTCAAAGGTCAAAGCGACATGACCAAATTCGAGAAAGCGCGCGAGCTCAAGGTGAACATGACCGTGGTCAACGGGGGGCGATATCATTGACGAAAACCGCCTACAGAAACATGTTGATCGCATTCGCCAAAATTACAATCTCGATCTGAAGTCAAAGGTCATGGCTGATCGCCAGCGAGCAACGGCCATGTATTTTATCGATAAGTTAGCACTTCGTGCGGGAAACGAAAAGGGAGAAGATGAAGCAGATACTGTTGGTTGCTGCTCCTTGCGGTGTGAACATGTCACTTTGGAGGGCCCCGACTACATTATCTTTGACTTCCTTGGTAAAGACTCCATCCGCTATTACAACAGGGTACAAGTCGATGCCCAGGTCTTCAAAAATATCCGAATTTTCAAGAATGATAAAAGCGGGGGTGATAATTTATTTGACCGCGTGACTGTAAGATGTTCATTCATTGGTGTAAGCGTGGATGCTGGCTGATATCGTGGTCAGACAACATCCCTCAATAAGCACCTCACAACGGAGATGAAGGGACTCACAGCAAAAGTATTCCGTACTTTTAATGCTTCCTCGACATTCCAAGTCCTTCTTGATCAAGAAACACTCGTCGGCGCAACACTACAAGAGAAATTGAACGCGTATAATAAGGCCAATCGCGAGGTCGCTATTCTCTGTAACCATCAGAGAAGCGCTCCAAAGACGCATGATCAATCCATGGAAAAGATGCGGCACAAAGTCAGTGCTACTATCTTGCCATCATTTCCAAGCTCAAACATCATGGCAATCCCAACCTAGCATCGCGCCCTCAAATATGAACGGATGAAACTTCGACATGCGCTATTTTCCCTGGACCCAAAATACAAGAAACAGAAGAAGTATTTGGACGATGAATCAGATCTCGACGATAATTGGATTGCTAATCACGAGGAACAGCTCAAAGTAAAGGAAATAGAGAAGGCCGAGAAGAAGTTTGCGAAAGATAATGAGAAACTTGAGGAGGAAGGAAAGAAATCCGTGAAAGACTCAGTATTAGAGGATCGGATACAAGCCATCAAGGACGAATTCGAAAGGCTTGAGGAAGAACGAGGAACAGGTTTAGCAGCTCTGAAGAGAGACAAGTCTGCAGAAAAGCTTGAAGACTCGATTGACAAGTTGACGCAGAAGATCAAGACGTTCAAATTACAAATTGACGATCGAGACGCAGGCAAAGAGGTCGCTCTGGGGACAAGGTAAGTGTATGATGAACAAATGTGATCCTTTCCAACCTGCTTTCAGCAAAATCAACTATCTCGATCCTCGGTAAGTATTCAATCTCGCTCCAAGGATGGCAGCTGAATGAACACGCCTCTAGTATCACCGCGGCGTGGTGTCAAATTCATGATGTTCCTATAGAGAAGATATTCTCCAAGACACTGACCACCAAGTGTATGCATTTGAACTTTTGGATGAGCCATATCTAACGTAATGATAGTCCCATGGGCCATGGAAGTCGAGCCGGAGTGGAAGTTTTGAAAACAAGCGAGCCAGCACCCACGGGAAGGACTATGCATTTATTATTCAACCCGAAATTAGCCTTTATTTCCTCGCATATCTCTTCCTGCATTCAGACGAGGGATAAGGGATATGTAGTATTTAATCCTGTTTTCAATGCGTCCGCAAACACAATTTTAGACTACCACGTAGTGTTTGGAACTAGTCCTCTTACCAAACAGAATTATTTATGCATCACTCTAAATCCAAATTGCAAGCTCTAGCACTACTACCCCCACGAACTGGTATTATGAGCAATTCAAACTCGACATCAGGACGCACATCTTTCGCGTCGAGAACCACTTATGACTTCCTCGCCGTAGACTCTGGTGAGGAAAGTGAGGAGGTAGTAGAGGTGGTGGAGACTGCCTCGCCTTCGGAGAGGTTCGCGCTCCCCCAGCCATTCTCTTCATTCGTTGACCACGCGCAGCCATTCAGAAACTCAGAAGCTCACTAAATCCGCGATAAAGAAGGCCTCTCGTTTGGCACGTATTGAGAGACGCCAGCAGCAGAAAGCTTTGAAGAAAGCAGGATTATCTGCTCCTTCTTCTGACGCGCCATCGATTTCCTCAAGCCCGGTGATTATTCACAAGGAGATTCCCTTGGAAAAGGAGTCTGTAGTGCCCGTTCCTGCGTCACCTGCAATTGAGGAAGCCACTCCCGTCGAACCTGAGCCAACCCAACAAGAACCAATCCAAGAAGTCCCCCAATCGTTACCCGAACCTCCCATATCTGCCACAACACACTCAAGCCCCTCTCAAGAGCAGGTGGAACCTCGACGAATATATGGCGACCACAGAGAGACTGGTGTCCCGGCTAGCGCTTCGCAGCCAACTGCACAAGATGCCGAAAAAGTGAAAAAACGACAAAACATGTTGGAACGCACCCTCTGGACATTTATTATGATTGGGGGCTTCATTGGTGACGAAATACCTGTCATTGCAGAAATACCGTGTTAAATCCCTGCAGGATTGTTGCTCCTTGGCCATGCGTATATGATCCTTCTGGTTATGCTGTGTCAAACGCTGGTTTACCGGGAGGTTACTGCGCTTTTCTCCCTCCGATCGACTTCGGCTAGTTCCTCAAGCACGGAGCCGCAGAACGGGAAAGACCCCTGGAGTAAAACCCTCAATTGGTATTTCTTCGCTGTGACAAATTATTTTTTGTATGGCGAAAGCATCATTTATTATTTCAAGGTTGGATGTTCTTTACTAGTTCTTTGATTTCGTTCGACCTATTTTTCAGCATGTCGTTTTTGCCGACGCACAACTTCTCCCATTCGCCACGAATCATCGCATTATCAGCTTTACGCTCTACACCATTGGTTTTATGGGCTTCGTCATGTCGCTTGAGAAAGGGTATCTGAAGCAACAATTTGGTCTATTCTGCTGGGTACACATGAGCCTTCTCCTCATTGTGGTTTCAAGGTGAGGGATATATTAACCAATCATGACCCAGTTTCGACCATCATTACAGCCACTTCATAATCAACAATATCCTTGAAGGCCTAATCTGGTTTTGGGTCCCAGCCTCTCTTGTCATCTGCAATGACGTATTCGCCTACATCTTTGGGATTACGTTTGGTCGTACACCCCTCATCGCGCTTTCACCCAAAAAAACCGTTGAAGGTTTTGTGGGCGCATTTTGGAGCACAATTCTTTTTAGCCTGCTATGGGGAACATATTTCATGCGTTTCAATTACATGATCTGTCCCGTCCATGATCTTGGTGTCAGCGCATGGAGCTCCATCCAATGTACTCCAAACCCCATATTTGTCTGGAAAAGCTGGCAGATCTGGGCACCTGTAGCCGCGCTCCTCTCGACATTGGTACGTCTAATGTCTCCTAACCCACGCTTCGGAGAATTCACTGCGCGTGTAGTTGGGCCGCACAGTGACAACAATTCCTTACGCCCCGTATCAATGTCATCTATTGTTTATGTCGTGCTTTGCATCCTTGGTAGCACCATTTGGAGGATTTTTCGCATCCGGGTTCAAGCGCGCTTTCAAAATCAAAGATTTTGGCCATAGTATACCTGGACATGGCGGAATGACTGATCGCATGGATTGCCAGTGCGTCATTTCTTGAAAATCGTCTCAAACTGTTCTAATCATAGCCTCAGGTTTTTGATGGGTGTTTTCACATACGTTTACTACAGCAGCTTAATCCGCGAACACCATGTCACAGTCGGTTCGATATTGCAGACGATCGTTAGCGGCCTGACGGTGGAACAACAGCTGGAGTTGATTGCTGACCTCAAAAGGTACCTGGGGAGACAAGGCATAGCGGTGCCATAAATAGGAATGCGAGGCCTAGCCCATCCAATGCTCCTACCAGTATACTACATTAGTTATCTTTACTTGCTTGAACCCATCGCATCACAGAAATTATACAGCATTCCACCGCACAAGCACCCCGAATTGCATCGCCTTGCGCCCATTCGCTTTCTTGAAACCCTGAACACCCAAGCCATGCGCATTCCTTCCATCTACCTCTGTGACGACACACAAGGACACTTCAATGCTCTTGGGTATGTAGAGTGTCGTTGACCAGCCTCCCTCCGAGTTTGATTCAAGTGGCACCATCCCGTCAGGCGTGATGATGATGTAGACCGGATTATCTAGTTCTGCAGTCGACATGTGCTCACATCTCTTGAAGACCTGGAAGTTTATACGCCTTGCGCCCTCTACATATTTTAGATTGGGTTGAATCAAATATGGATGGAGCTCTTGTTTGTAGAAGTCTTGGAAAATAGCCGGTCCCTCGGCCTCCAGAATGTAATCTTTCCATGAAATTGATCCGCCATCATCATCGGGTATGAGTTGATAGGATGGGTCGGTGGGATAATGGCGCCTCCCGAATTCTGCAGGTGTCGACGTAAACCAAACGGGGGCGAAACGTTGATCATATGTAGTCCCATTCAGAACACCAGCGCCCCAACAGGAATCTATCAGTTGCCATTGACCATCCATAAGCACGCAGTTCCAGGCGTGGTTGCTATCAACACTCGGAACAGGGTCATGTGGTCCCCGAGCAACATGGCCGAATCCTTTCCCATGCCCTGTTACCTTGTGAACCTGCAGCCCTACTTGTTGGGCAAGAGAGCTGAACAACCCAGCATAGCCATCGCAAACAGCAAGCCCAGACTGCCATGTATCTTCGGGAGTCGCGGGCTGTAGATTCCCCGAAAAGAATGCCTCTGCGTCATAAGCAATGTTGTGGTGCAACCATGTGAATATTGCCCTTGCTTTCTCCGTCTCAGAGGGGAAGGGGGCTGTTAAATCGTAGGCGAGGTTATCTAGCGAGGTGACTGTGTGCCGTGGATAGCAAGCGGCATGCGCGTCGACCTGAGAAAAGTCGTAGCACTTTAAACAAGAGTGCACGTTGTCATAAGGGCGTGGAAGTGTCTCTTGATGTACAAGAGATTCTCGCTCCGGCTGTGGAGCGGGGGACGGTGATCTCCGCGCTGGTTTTGGAGGCAAACGCCGAGGTGGAGGTGGAGGTGGTGTATCAATAGATTTCTTCGGCGGTGGAGGTGGTCGGCGAGCTAGTGCTTTAGCAAGCTCAGCGGCGTCCAATTTTGGACGAGTGAACCGAGGCGGGACAGGCGGTGGGCCAGTACGAGAGTTGATGACATCTCGATAACCTGGACTCATGGTCTGGACAGTATATTTCGGTGCGGGCGGCGGAGGCACGGAGCGACGGGGTGGTGGAGGTGCGTGGACAAGAGGCATTGGTATGTAGCAACGAAGGGTCAGGTGTTTTGCCAGCAAAAATCACTGATATTGATGTGTTTCCTACAAAACCTCACGGAGATAGTATCCATGTACATACTCGTATCATTTCTGTAGTTATGTCAAAGTCACAGCTGCCCCGGATAATCGCGATCGAGTGATCCGAGAGGCTCATATTGTATTGGAAGGGCAGCAGGCATGGCTTGCGATACAGCATGTTCATAGATGAGGATGGAGAATCAATGTACCAACTATGGATGAGCAGCTTATGACCTTGGCTTTTCCTAAGGGCGATTGACGTGAGTAGGTGTCTCCAAGATGGGATAGACTTGACAAACCTTCTTTTCCTTCCACAAAGCAAGGAGACCCACACCGGACACTTTTACAACCTTGAAACGCACACCAGGGATATCACCCTTTGCCTTTCCACGTCGTCCGAAACCTGAGATCAAGACCTCATCGTTCTCATCCACAAAGTTCAAGCAACCATCATTCTAAATGATGCACAACCGTGAGATAAAAGCGGCGCGCCCTGTGGACCCGATAGCGCTCACAGGTACGAAGGCGGTGACCTTCTTTCCATTTTTGATCAGCTGAACACGCACACATTTTCGGATGGCAGAGTTGGGTTGTTTTGCCTCGACACCGACTTTCTCAAGGACGATACCCTTGGCGTGCGATGATCCTCCAGTAGGAGAGGTCTTGTAGATATTGCCGAGGGCACGCTTTTTGTAGGCCTTGTCCGCCTAAAAAGATGGACGCTTCAGAACAAGATGGAACCTGGAGAACCAAGATAACGAACCCAGCGGTTTTCCCGACGGTCATTGCGGAGTTTGCGTGCGGCTTGCAGTCCACGGGGTTTGTTGGCTACATGTATAAAATAGAGTGAGATGGCGATGTGGACGATGTTGGTGACGACGTACAGCCCATTCTTGAGGTCGAGGTCGATGCGTGGTAAGGATTGCACCACCAGGAATTCGCCGGTATCGGAAACCTTATTTTCAAGAACTGTAACAGTTCCTTCGAGAGAGCAAGTCACGTGCTCCCTTGACGCGTCTCACGATTCAGCTGTCTCACGCGCTGTCCAATCAAGATGCACTCAAGTCTGAACGTTGAACCGTTACCATATGCCCAATGCTCGCCTGACTTGCCTTATGAGAGGAATTATACAAAGCTAGCCATCGGTTACCAATGTTCATACATTCCGGAAAACACCCCTGGCTAGCTTGATATCAACTAGACTGCCCTTTCAGAATCACCATCATGTTCAACGAGATACAGACGCAGTTCCATCACCATGGCCGCTTCCGTGTAGCTGGAGGCTCAATTCCAGATGCAATCACTGCATATCGTACATATGGTGATCCAAAAAATCCATGCATCGTCTTTCCTACTTGTTACGGAGGAAAGCTAGACAGTCAGTAGTAGTACCTTGTCAGTCTTCCTGCTCAATACCTCACTCGACATTAGGCCAAGCGTATATGGTTGGCGATGATAAGGTAGTGTTCTAAGCCCTCATTACGCCTAGTACCCATCCGTTGTCCAAGGTCCTTGACCCAACCAAATACTTCGTCGTAACCTTTGCATTGTTTTCCAACGGAGAGGCAAGCAATTTATTTTGAAAAACTCGAGTATTCTGATTTTCTCCAGTCTTCATCCCCTTCGAATACGGTGTGTTAACCAACCTGTTTCAAGGCAGCAGGATCTGGAGCCCCTCTTAGCCTGAACCCTACAATGGGCCATACTTTCCGGCGGTTTCTTATGAAGATAACATGTGAGGGAAGATCCGTGTATTTATTATTCCAGTTTCAGAGAACATTCTAGCCACGCCCAATATGCCGTTCTTACTCACAAGCTAGGCATAAAGAAAGTACATACGGTCATTGGGTTCTCAATGGGCGGTCAACAGGCAAGATTTTGATCCCTGCATTGGGTGGCTATAATGGGATGACCGTGCTCTGCCACCCAGGCCTACCATTGGGCTGTTCTATATCCCGACTTCATCGAGAGGCGAGAGTGTTGTCATTCAAATTGGCGTCAGTGTAACTCATAGCGAGGCCTCAGATATGTAGCTATATGTGGCTCCGCTCGCACCAGCCCTCACAATCAGTGGTAGCTGTCAAAATATCAATGTTTGGCGCCCCTGATTACCCTTACAGCTTCTTGGAAGGCCCAAAGGCTGCGTTGGTTGCATCGAAGGATTTCGACAATGGACACTACCGAACAACTCCACAGCATGGTATTCGTGCGTTCGGAAGAGTGTACAGCGCATGGGCATATGGTCAAACTGTCGGTCTGGGTGTTTCCTCTTGATACCGCTATTCACAACCCCACAGTGGTTCCGCGAATATGGCCACCTCCGCGCTGGATTGTAAGTATAAATCCCTAGGGCTTGTTATCTTGTTTGGCTTAGCCTGTCAAGATATCCCGACCTCGCAACCTTCCTTCGCGAAGAATGGGAACTAAGCTTTCTCAAGGCATGGGATGCAAATGATATGCTCACGCTGCTGGGTACCTGGGGTGCAGGCGATGTCTCTAGCATCCGTGATGGTGGAGACCTAGGGAAATGCCTAGGTGCCATCAAAGCGAAAGGCCTCATTATGCCCTCCAAGACCGATCTATATTTCCCAGTAAGCTGCGGGTTCATCTAGTGATGAACGCGTTCAAATTGCGCCGTAGCCTGAGGACAGCGAAATAGAGGTTTCTCATATGAAGAATACAGCAAGGCTTGTGGTTATTGATACAGTGCATGGACACATGGGTAAGTAATCCACCTTTGCACCACTATCACGTTCTGAAGACTCTCCACATAGCGGGAGGAGGTTCTGATGCACAAGATGATATCTTTATACAAGCAGAGGTGAAGAAGTTCCTTGAGGAATAGTGTCAAGTTTTCTTGGTTCGTAGGAAGCACTTGTACATGAGATATCCGAGGCCTGCCCGATTACGATCAGTACATATTATGTTATTTCCGATTTCCTTGCCTGTGTACGTAATCGCGACGCGTCGGTCTCGTGATGCCTCACTGAATTGGAAATTACAATCCAAATCCGTTCCGTATGCTTCGACTTGGGCGTTTTGTATGGCGCACCCGCTCCTTCATAAACCAGAGGAGATTCCTGGGCACTGTTGGTGTTCTGGAGGACCTTACATATCGGGGTTTCATACAGGATGTGACCAGGCAAGCCATCCTAGTTCCCGCCACTGGCCCGTTCCGAAACTAAATGGATTGGGTTACCAGGCCCCAGGCGCTACATGGGGACCTGGAGAAAAGGGCGCAAGTTGTCTACGCTGGCGTTGATCCAACGGCAAAGTCGCTCCATATAGGACACCTGATCCCGCTCATGACCTTGCTTCATTTCTACACCCGAGGCCACACGATTATACCTCTGGTATGGGTAGCACTGTCAGGATCATTTTCACATTTCGCTGACACTTGGCAGATAGGAGGCGCAACCGGTCTTGTTGGTGACCCCTCTGGTCGCCTTACAGAGAGGCAGCCCGCAGACATCCAACAAATCCAGAATAATGTCATCAGCCTCACAACAAGCATTAATTTATTCTTTGAACGCGCGCGTCGATATGCGACGAAGCGTCTCTATCTGGGGAAAGACATATCCGATATACGGGTGAAAAGCAATCTGGATTGGCATAGGGATCTTACTATGCTCGAATTTTTGCAAAAAGTAGGGATACATTCGCGCGTAAATACAATGCTGAATCGGGAAAGGTCCGTTTTATGATTTTTGTTCAACGCAGCTGACACGTAATGTACAAGTGTACGGGCTCGTCTGGATTCACAGCAGGGTTTATCCTTCACCGAATTCACTTACCAGCTACTTCAAGCGTACGACTTCTATTACCTGCACAAGCACCACAATTGCACCATTCAGGTCGGCGGTTCAGATCAATGGGGAAATATATTAGCAGGAATGGAATTAATCAGTCGTTTGGCTCAGTCTTCTGGAACCGAAACGGAAAAAGTGGAAGCATATGGTCTCACAACCCCCCTGTTAACAACGTCGTCGGGGGAAAAGTTTGGAAAGAGCGCTGGGAATGCTGTCTGGCTAGATGCTCATATGACCAGTGTGTTTGACTTCTACCAAGTAAGTCACGGCCTTCCTGATCAATATTCTACTAAAATCAAGATTAGTACTTTTTAAAAGTGACTGACACAGATGTGGAAAAACACCTGAAATTGTTTACTCTCCTCTCTGAGCCGCAAATCAACGAAACGTTAGCCGCCCACAAAGTAGATTTGTAGTATTGAAATCACGAGATTTTCTCACGCTTCTGCAGGTCCAACCCGAAAAGCGAATTGCGCAACGCCGCTTAGCATCTGAGATCACTGAAATGGTTCATACCAGTATGTCTAGCCCATTTTACTGCGGCCACATTTAATTTAAATCTTAGGCGAGGGTCTTCACCAGGCGGAAATGCTCACCCGGCTCTTGTTTGAATCAAACTATGCTGGCTTGAAAACTGACCAGGTCGTGGCTGCCATGAAAAATGACTCTGGCCTGGTGACGATCGAAGAACAAGAGCTCTTAAATACACCAATCCCAAAACTCGCGGCGAAATATGGTCTCACATCCTCAACATGTAATGCTCAGCTATCTCATGTGTGCCATTGCTTATTTTTGGCTGCCTAGCTGCCGCACGCCTGCTCTGCGCGTCTAGAGGTCTGTATCTGAATAATGAGACCATAACAGATCCGCACCTCCGGATCGCAGCTTCAGATCTAATTGATGGGCGTGTGTCTGTCCTCCGAGCGGGCAGGGATAAGCTGCTCGTTTTGATCGCGAAATAGAGTGTTTTTATTTTTATTGTCGTGGATCGATTGTCAAAATAATATCACAATGCTACTCTAATTATTATCAATCCACTCGAATGGCACTATACAGCCTTCTAACAACCCAGTATGACGCCAGAAATCCAATGGTTCCTATTCAGAAACATCATGGTTGAAATCAGAATGACAAATGCATAAACATACCTGTGATAAGGAAATCCAGAATGGCAAGGAGGAATAAATACCCGAGGTAGAGTACAACGCTCGAGAAGGAGTCCAGAGATAACCGGGATGCCCAGTAGAATAGGCCATAAGCCAACAGCCAGAAAGCGCTGCCACCCCCAGTGAGGAACGCACGCCAGTGCCACCTGTAAGGTTCGTCAAGGTTTCGATGATAGGCAAGGTAGGTCACCTACCTATATTCTTCTGCACAAAGGATGAAATACGTGAAAAGAATAGTGACTGTAGCTGTTGTAAGGGCGACGACACCAGCCGTCAATGCCAAAAATCCGAAGGCATAATAGGCGCGCGAAGCAAAGAGACTCGAGAGAACAAAGTACAACTCAACAAAGGCGGCACCTGTTGTAAATAATTAGCATATGAGTGCGATTATGGTGAACGATATCTAACCAAACGGAAGTATGCCGCTAAGCAGTGTGGCGGCCTGGAATACTACGGTCAGGACATTGAGTTTGCGGAGTGTGGCACTTACCCAAGGTCTCAGATATTTAGGCGAGGGGGGTATCTGCCGAGGAATTTGGTTGACGCGAACGGGGTGGTGGATTCCCTATATAGTTTTATTAGCCTATGTGTTCATGACGAATTGTAGTGTGATCACCCCGTGTTTTGAGCCAAAGTATCCACCAATAGCGGAGAGTGGGGCTGAGATACCAAACCAGAGAACAACGATAAGAAGCATAGTGCCTGGGGAGTGTTGAAAATTTGTGTTTAATCGATGTGGTTTAGATTTCCCTACCGAATGGGACAGCACCCGATGAACCGGCGGTCAAGAGGAAAAGATTCAATAGGAAAACAATCAAGAAGATCAACCTGGTCGAGATTGACTCTTGCAATAACAATGTTAATTGATAAACCTACGTTGGTAGAACGGTTGCCGTCAGGAATGCATTTTTTCGCCGATTGGTTCCTCCTAGGGAAGCGTAAACCCTGCTGGAGAAATATCCACCAATCCTGTAATAGGGTGTCAGGTAAATGGATACAAAGATGGTAAAACAACATCACCCTCCAAAGAGAGTCCAGCACACCATCATCACCGTTGCCAAGGAGCCACGGTTAGAAGGAGAAAGGAAACCTAGCAGAGCAAATACTACTGATTTTTAGCCAAGTTGCTTGAACAATAAGAGTAGGACCAACCGAGAGTGACGCCGACCATGGCACATAGCTGAGCTCCATTCCCTACCATAACCGACAAGATCATCGGATTGGCTGGCGTCCGGAAGACTTCACCGTGGACTAGTTTCCAGCCCCAATCTTCTTGAACATCTTCCTAAAACAGGCTTATGATGATGTGAAGGGGCGGCGCGGAGAGAAAAACAATTACACTGAGGTCAATTGCATTGTACCTTGAGATCTGTGGACAAGAATGTCAAAAGGAGGCTAGGGTGAGCTTTACAACATACATCACGGGAAACCGTCTTGAGCAGAATCATAGAAACCATGACGCAGAGGAAGACGACAATGATAAGGGAGTTCACAAGGCTGAACCAATGAATACGCGGATCAAATATGTGCAGGTAATTATCCCA
Source organism: Collybia sp. MG36 (assembly GCA_003313185.1). Lineage (NCBI taxonomy): Eukaryota > Fungi > Basidiomycota > Agaricomycetes > Agaricales > Clitocybaceae > Collybia > Collybia sp. MG36. The sequence goes on along the minus strand of QGOG01003504.1, from coordinate 8,894 downwards.
ACGAGTTGCCTATACGTTTATAAGATTCATTTGGATGGAGGTTGTCGGTCTTGCGCACCCAAGGGGTCGCTGATTCATTCCAGGTTACCCTATAGGTGTACCGAATATTTTGAGATTGGCCTTCCTTCAAAATTAATGGGGTTTCATCAGCCTCGCAGGTGAGAGGCCCATCTTGCGGGCCACCAATACTAAGGTTGTCGTTGAATGAATGGTGTTCAAGAAAGTCAAACCAGATTACCTGAACGGCCAGACGAGGACGCCTACAACGCGATAGACCCCGGGGCTTGGCGTGTGGTACCTAAAATAAAATATTGGGGTGACGACTGCGGGAGGAGGTGACTATCGGACCTCAAAACGATTTCATAATGATTGTTTAGTGCTGGTGTAGTCTGGAACAAGCCATCGTCGTTTCCGAGATTGAACCCCATGTCGAAGAAAAGCTCCCCAGTTCGGAGATCCTTCTTCATTTCGGCGGCTGGAAGCCCATCAATGAGCCAATTTAAAGCATAATCCTCGCGAATGCGGTCGTTAATGAATGTGGCCTCCTTTCCTGTAACGTCATTAACAGTGCAGAGTGTTTGGCAGGTTCCATTATCTTGAAGCATCTTGACCTAAGAAAGATGTAGCCATGTGCGAGAAGAGCTGTGTGAGATACAACCAACGTTATAAGGAGAATTGAAGATTCTATCCCCAAACAAAATGGAACCAAGGGATTCCGGCTGTTTAATGGGACCACCTTCTGGCTCACAAAACCGAAACATGGGGTTGTAGTAATCGTCTAGGTCACGAGGGTCAGGTTGCCCACATAGGTAGTCTATGCAACTCACAATTAATGAGTGATTTCTACCCCCCATTTGATGTCAGATATGAAGATAGTTAAGGGCTAGTTTACTCACTAGCTTCGCATCATCACTTCCCGAAAGCATTGGTGTAAGAGCATTCACGAACAAATCCACTTTCTCTCCTTCAGCATAATTGTGCGGCGCAGCGCCTGGAAGGTAGAAAGCATGGATAATTCTCGAATGGGAGAGGAGGAACCCAAGTATTATTGTCGAGTACATCACAGGGAGGGCGACGGGGCGCGACTTGGGGGCCCGGGATTTCAAATTTCCAGGGATTTGACGGTTTGCAGGACAAGTTGTTGGCGTCAACGTGACAAGTCAAGACACGTGTTTGGTCAAGGCTTCAAATCTAAACACCAATAAAATTAATAATAATATTCCTCAAGATCCTCGTCTCGATTCGCCCTGCTTGATTGGAACTTGAAATAGCCCCCGTAATTAGGGTTATTAGTTACTGAGCAGATGCAGTTCGAGGTACTCGCTAGATGTCATACCACCCGCGCTCGTGTATCACGAATGACCCTGGCTCGTAAGCACTCCGATTTTGTTTTCGAGCATATGTGCTCCAACCCTTTAGATGGTGTGACGATGCTCCCCACATTCATGCCAGTGGCAACTCAGGCCGCGATCAAAGGTCTGACGTCCGATCAAGTGGACTCCTTGGGTGTCTCTCTTATACTGAATAATACCTATCACCTGAACTTGCGCCCCGGTTTGAAAGTTCTCACTGCAGCGGGGGGCGCGCATAAATTTCAGGGATGGAATCGCAATCTCCTAACAGTCCGTTCCAACCAAACCGCAATGATTTTGTATTTACTCTCCACAGGACAGCGGCGGGTATCAACTAGTGTCCTTGAGCAAATTCACTACTATCACAGAGGAGGGCGCGCTATTCGAAAGCCCCTTCACGGGTGAACCAACAATGCTGACCGTTGGTGCTCCTTTCATATTACAAGATACACGCTTCACAATGACAAGTAGCCTGAAGAGAGTATTTCGATTCAACACACCATTGGTGCCGATATTATCATGCAGCTTGATGATGTAGGTGAGCCAGTCCCCATTCCACCTGACTAAACGTGGACAGTGACAACCTTCAAGTTTCAAGTTTGACAGTTGGACCTCGCGTTGGGGAAGCGATGGAACGTTCTGTCCGATGGCTTGATAGATGCATCGCCTGGCATGAGAAATCTGGAAAGAAGGCGACTCAGAACCTGTTTGCCATCGTTCAAGGAGGGCTCGATCCGGACTTGCGTGATCGTTGTCTAGATGAGATGATCAGGCGTAAAAATGGGGTCGCCGGATATGCTATTGGTGGGTTAAGCGGCGGTGAAGAAAAAGGTAGATTTCCACCATATCCTGTTATTACTTGTTCATGATATCCTAGATATTTTTTGGCGAATGCAAGACGTTTTTGGTGTTTTCTCGAATACAGCTCATACATTTAGAACAGCATCAAGCAATGTGCAGCGAAACTCCCAGAAGATCGTTGGTGGCAAATTTTCCTAAACATGTGCCCCAGTTTATAGTTTCGACAGGTCCGCGATATTCGATGGGGATTGGTTTTGCTGAAGGTAGGAGATAACCCCAACTATCTACCGCATCAGTAACTGGACCAATCGCAGACCTCTTGGTCTGTGTAGCTCTTGGTGTTGACATGGTAAGATACGTCACTGTATCATATAGGACTATTTCAAAGTCTACAGGCTGACTGCGTGTTCCCAACACGAACTGCCCGTTTTGGCGTTGCCCTAACACACCAAGGCCCCCTGAACTTGAGTAATGTCGCGTGTTGAGAATTGACCATGGATTAATATGCTGATCCTTTAACCAGAGCTAAGCAAACATGCCACCGACTTGCGACCCATTGACGAATCTTGCCCATGCCCGACATGCAGAGATGGGACATCGCGGGCGATACTACACCACACGATCACGCATGAGACCGCCGCCGCTCACGGTAGGTCATCTGAGAGCCGATTTAGTTAAATCTGATTTTGTGTAGCCCTTACCCTCCACAATATCACGTTTGAGGCCCAGGTCATGGGTCGCGCAAGATCAGCCATTCTCGCGGGCTTATTCCCGGAATATCTAAAATCATTTTTTGCCAGCTACTTCGGAGATGCGGGGTATCCTGAGTGGTGTGTCAACGCGCTCAGGAGTGTCGGAGTTGATTTACTCGAGGCTTCCAACGCGAGTGTTGTTGGTGGCAGCGGCGCAAAATGGGAATACTCGGATAATGTATAGGGAATAATATATATTGATGTGCCCGTAGGATGCGTTCAGCTAACGCCGGCCTTTTTTGCTCCCATGACTTGGGCGAGCATTTTTCGCTCTTTTCTTTTCGAGCACCCTCCTTCCTTTGCGGATCTGCTCGGTTGTTTTCAGCTCTGTTTTGACTCGACCATAAGTTTTGCCGCCATATCGTCCCCCAGGCTTGGTCTTTCCCCTTGGTGCTGACGAGGACTGTGGTTTGCCACCATCTTCTTTCTGTTTTGATTGCCGTGCTTTTTGTTCATAGTCCTTGTTCAATTTATCGAGGGGCTTAGCGGAAACAACCTTGTTGTGCCTGAAACGGTGCCCCCCGGGGCCTACCGTCCGCCGCCCATGAGCATTCTCGTTCTCTGCCTCTCCGACCTTGGGGAGGCTAACGCGACTTTTCGCCTTCCACTCGTCAAATCTCCCGCTTCGATAGCTGGCGGGTAACCTTGTCCCATTTTCTGTCTTGACGAGTTTGACATTGTCCGCACCCGCACCGTCGCCTTTCACAAAGCGCTTTTTCTTCTTATCCCAGTTCAATTGTCGTTTTTTACGCTCTGCAGAGCCATCATCTCCAGCAAGGTCAAATGTCGCACCCCGGGCCTGCTCAGCGAATGAGGACGCTCCATCTCGGAGTGAGTATCTGTTGATATAGGCTTATTCAAAGAGTTTGCTGGTTTAGTGATATCGGCTCACCCTTTTTCAGTCACAGCACCCTTCTGGTAATGGGACATATAATAATCCGAATCTCGGAAACCGTCCTTTTTGATCTCAAACACAGCCTGAAAACGATTTGTTAGTGGAGGTTTTGATAGCACAGTGGGCCGCTCACGGCGATCTCCTCCTCATCAGCCATCTCCACCCTTTGATTTAAGAGCTGGCTATCGGCCTCTTGCTCTCGATCTTCCATCGATGTCGACGTCGAAGCCAGGGCTCTTTGTGAGGACTTACTCAATGCCTTTCTGCGTTCTTTCATAAGAGCGGCATTGGCAGTGTTCCCTTTGGATCCAATCTCGAAGACTGTCTCAGCTGGTCTGAACGAATTGACGGTACGCAGGAGCAATTTTCTTGCCTCCTCCTTGACCCGCTTAGTCCCGCCATCCACCCCACGGAGGAGCACAGGATGAATTCCCGAATCAGAACCAGCCAACATCCATTTAGGATCTTTTGACATATCCTTCGCACGCTTATAACTCGGGGGACTGGCCTTGCCTTTGCTTCGCTCGTACATTGCATGGCCGCGTTTCATGACTTCTCTCAGCGTTGGTAGCGAGTGGTTGACCGTCTCTAAAGATTTAACGTATTCCATGTCTTCATCGATTTTCTCCCGTTCGAATGTGCCCAAAATGAGGGATTCAGTATATATTTGATCACCATTGTCGTCGACGTCGCACCGCAGAGGGCGGCCCAGGAATAGCTGCAGATCCAGTAGATATGGCAACTCTGCATGAGCAAGGAATGACCACGCCCAACCTTGTCGTCCTGCTCGGGCTGTGCGCCCAACGCGATGAACAAATACTCGGGCTCCTTGCGGGAAATCATAATTGATAACATTTTCAAGGACCGGGATATCAATGCCCCGGGCAGCAACATCTGTGACAACCAAGATGCTAGTGATTCCACGCCGAAATTGGTCCATTTGATACGTGCGCGCCATTTGATCGAGAGACCCATAGATGTGTGAGACAGCATAACCCGCGGTGGCAAGCAGGTTCATGAGGTATTCCACGTGATGCTTAGTAGCAACAAAGATAAGCGTTTGATGTGGAGCGGTAAATTGCTCCTGGCGCTTTGACTTGCCCCTTCCTTTGTCGGTTTCATCCTCGATATGCGTACTTCCAAAGGGGACCTTGATGACGTCCCTCAAAAGGGAAAGAAGACATGCGTCCTTTTCAGCCTGTTTGACAGAAAAAAAGGCCATTTTTAGGTCAGAGCTGATTTTACTCTCGGCGTCCAGCCGGACAAGCTTTGGATCCTGCAAGCCGGCTTTGGCAAATTCAACAAGAGACTTTGGAAGGGTAGCAGAGAACAGCAGAGTTTGACGAGAAGGAGGAAGACGGTGTAAAATTTCTGTAAGGGCCGTCTCAAAACCCATTTCGAACAGACGGTCGGCTTCATCGAATACAACATACTGAACGGACTTGAGGTCCAGATTCATCTCGACGATGACGTGTAACAGCCTGCCTGGAGTAGCTATGATGCTACAATCCAGTGAGAACAGACGCCCATGAGCGTGAAATGAGGTCTTACATGTCTGGGTTATTTGCGATCATCTCAAACTGTTCATCTAATCCTTCGCCGCCGACGATCAACCCCCACCGGAGGTTTTGTCCCTTCCTTGATTCCTGAGCACCGTCATTATCCCCCGCATGAGTCCCTTGCCAGCCTCGCGCCAATTCTTTCCCGACCTTCAGAAGTTGGAGCGCAAGTTCTCTGGTGGGGAGCAGGATCAATGCTCTTGCACCAAACGCTGTTGCATGCCGGCTCCCAAGACGTTGGACGAGGGGAACCATGTAGGCAAGCGATTTGCCCGAGCCTGTTCGAGCCATCCCCACAAGATCACGAGGTGGATTGGTGAGTAACGCTGGAATGGACAGCCGCTGAATGGGTGTTGGTATTCGATAGCCTTGGAGCGTCAGTGAACGCAGCAGAGAAGGATGCAAACCTGTAACGAGCAAACGATCAATTGAATACAACTATACACTGCTCGCATACCCATGCTTTGAAAGCTTCCACCCCCAAGCTCTCCTTTGGTTATTTTGGATTTCCCCTTGGCCTTCTTTACAACGTCCGTTCCACCTTTGACATCTCTCCTCGCGATAGATGTCTGAATTATACGATTCAGCTCTTCGTCATTGTCAGATACATCCAGGTCCGGTTTCTGTCTTTTTCCCATCAGCGCGAAAGAAATATCGATTTCATCCTCGCTATCAGTTTTGGCCTGCTCCTCATATGAATAAGACGATTCGACATCGGATTCGGGGGAACGTCTTTTGCGTTTGTGAGGAAGCATGCCGAGTTGTGAGATGGCAAGTCAAACAATCGATCAACCACATGCCAAACGGATTCGCGGAAATTTCCAACCCTGGGGCTGTGTCGGAGGACATGATAACCCCATACTCCCTTCGACTTATTAGATCTGATGGAACAGTTATATAGATTGACTTGTTATCGTACATAGAATTGCGGCCATCGCAGTGTATAAGACGACCGTTGACATGTAGGACGAGTTCAGATCGTGAACCCGTCTGACATCTATGCCAGCTCGTGTACTATTCGAAGCCTTTCAGCTCCTGCCACACAGGCTGAATCCCCCTCTGAGACTGTATTGAAAGAGGTTGCTTTCCTCTGATAACACAGCCCCGTGGCTACGCTATTCTCCTTGTGAATCAATTTTCTTAATACTATTGGGTCTTATCTTCATGATACCAGACTAGCCCACGCTGGCCAAATCACATACCGCGGAACTCGCTGATGGAAATTCCATCTATTATACGGACAGTGGGGCTGTCCTCCATTCCACTGATTACACCACCGTAGTAATGCTACATGGGAGTGCATTCTCATCCAGTACGTCGGTTCCATGCTCGGTTGCATTAGAATGTGACATTGAACATGCTAGATATTTTTTGCAAACTTCATAGCCTGGCAGAAAAGCAAAACTTACGGATTATTGCCGTGCAGCGACGCGACTACCCAGGATCAACCGCATACACAGATGAGGAGCTCGAAGATCTTAGGAACGGTCGCAGGATCTTTCTGGATAGGCTGGGAATCCTCCTTGCATATCTTTTGGAGCACCTCATCCAAGAACACAATATCCCCAAGACAAATATGGACCGGTCTTCGGGTGGTTTTTTGATCCTGGGGTGGTCCATGGGTACCGCGACAGCAATGACTTTACTTTCAGATCCTAAAATCATTCCGCGCGATACGTACCTCATTCTTGAGCAATATGTAACCAACCTTGTCATCTACGGTTTGCTCCATGGTTTCTTAATCGGGCGGAACTGATTGCGCAACCAGACCCCCCATATCTTGCGTTTGGTTCTGAGCTGCCACCAAATGCAGATGTTTACGACCCATGGACTGATCCGATACCCAAGACGCCCGAGGAACGCTATCAGTGTTTCGAGGAATGGGTAGGCTCATATTACACCGTCCCTAAGGGTTGGTCAGGCAACATCCATGAACTCGACATGAGTAGACGCACTGATCGCTGCACACTTGATTCTTGGACGCCAGACCAATTCGAATCCTGTTACCAACGGGCAGCGGCGGTCCGTTCAGAAATACACATGTGGGTTTCTGTGGATTCAGCTGAATTGTCGTACTAACACAGGTTGAATTCTAGGTATCATCCACCTATGCAATTTACGATTCGCGACTTGGCACAGCGTGTAATATTCAACGAGGAGCTTGCTCAAACCTTCTTTCCAAATGTTGGAATTTGCTACATCTCCGCCCTTCGCTCCAACTGGCATTGCACATGGGGGATATTTTCTGTTAAACAAACCCAAAAAGACTGCATCAATAGGGGTGAGAAAATTCGGGATATCCGTTTCTTGGAAATTCCCCATGCGAATCATTTTGTGGGCAGACACCTCCGCATTATTTTATGCAGCGCTTGACATTTCCTTTACAGGCCCATTATGACTACCCAAACGACTTTCTTTCGGCCATTGTTGAGGGCTTGAAGTGGATATCGTCTATTTTGTTCCTGTGTCTGATGCAACACTAACTATCAATTTCAGGAAGAATTGAGATGTGGGGCTAATGATTGTTTTGTGAAATGTCTTGGTTTTATTCTGTACATCATAACTCGAATTTGAAATCTTAATTGCCTGGGCGAGTCAACTTCTGATACCCTAGTTTATTGCACCTGCCCCAGACAAACAACCTTGATTTCTAACAAGCATCATCTGTCACTGTGTCAGACTCACTGTGTCAGGACGCTATTCTAGCAAATACAAATCGATTTATGGCATCCCCTTCATCGGAACCGTCACTCTCCAGCCCGAACTACCACCCGCGCCTCCTTTCTGAATCACCTTTTCTTCAGTCTGATTCTTCGTTACCAGCCTTTCGCTCTCGTTCTGCCTCACTCACGGAAAGTCACACAGGCCCGGGTGGCGATGATCTCTCCCTCTCCGAACTCTCTCTCAATGATCGCGGGTTTCAGGCAGGCTTTAGTTTGCTGGCGCGGCCTGACGTGAATCCCGAAGTGGACGAGAGCAATAGTGTTCATGCTGGTGCCAGTGACGAAAGCGAAGCGGGGCGGGACGAAGTCGATCTAGAAGAAGCTGAGGCTGCAGGACTTAACGCAGCCGCGTTGCGTGAGGAGAAACTGCAAAGCGATTTACACATCTTGCGGCAGTTGAATACTTCATTTGCTGGATTCACGGCGGCGCTACAAGAAGTGGGGTCTGCAAATGAGGTGGCTAACTGCTGGTAACCTGCGTCTGAAATCTGCTACTCACCGAGGTCGCAGCACGTTGCAAAACAGCTGGCCGAAACGGACGCACTCTTGAATCGATACGTCGGAATCCTGGCGCAGTCGGAGGAATTTTCAAAATTGATTTTTGATGAGGGGTGGATGGGTGCCGAAGCAGTGACGATATTTCCCATGTTAAACTACCGATTTTCACTAAAGAATCTGATAGGATATAGAAACTGTAGAGCAGGAATATTTGATGGAGAAAGAGCGACTGAAAAGAGAGAAGGAGGACCAGGAACTTGCTGCACAACGGGAACGGGAGCGGTTAGAAAGGGAGGAACAAGAACGCGCAAAGA
>QGOG01003502.1:0-12244 GCA_003313185.1 Collybia sp. MG36 | reverse complement strand
ATTACAGGTACTCATGGGTATCCATGGGTATCTATGGGTAAAGTTGACAGATTTTGTGAGTTTAAAGTGAAATTTGAACCAGTATGTACTGTGGGAACTATGATTGAGGGTCCAGATGGGTCACAGGTACTTGTGACAAGTACCTGTGAAGTCAGAATCCTTGACCTGGATCTGCACAGATACAAGTCACACAAGTAATTTGAAAATAACTACCCATACTCATGGGTTTTCCCACGGGTCAACTTGTAGGTACCTACGGGTAACTTGCGTCTGTGCTGAGCCTTACACCAAATCCATGGAAGCTATCTCTGTCGTCTCTTTTGGACCTTCATTCTATGCTATATAGGGGTGTTTTCGCCACCCTAAGAGGCCTGTGGACCGGTCCCTTAATAGACCGGTTGCAATCAGTTTTTTGCTGATTGCCTGTATTTTTCCAGGAGAGGCAACCAGAACCGGAACTGATTGGTCCAGTTCCGGTCTTTTTCTGGTCCTATGGACTGGACCTTGGAACACTAGCCCAGCATAACTACACTGTGCACAAACTTGAGACACAAATGGGAAGACAAACTGATAGGATACAATATCCATATCATAACCAACAACAAAGCACTTGAGTTCTTCAAAACTCAAGTAAAACTAAGCCTGTGTCAAAGACACTGGATGGATTACACGTTGAGATTGAATCTCAAGTTTTCTCAACATCACATAGGTAAAAGGCGAACTAAATAAAGTAGCAGATTGTCTATCATGCTACTATGAAAGTGACAACATGAGGGACATATACATGCTTCACGAATATGTCAGCGCCAATAAATGCATGGACCTGACGGGTGAAGATCTACCCATGGAAAGATATAAGGAGATAAGGGAAAACACAATTGAGATATGTGCCATGCACGAAACAGAACAAAGACATAGTAAATGTCTTCAAGAAAGAAGGGAAGATTGAGAAATAAAAGCTCTTGTAATGGAAGAAGCCAATGATCAGCAAAGGGAAAACGCCAAAAGGGGATAGAAGATACTCCGGACAAAACAAACAAGGACACAACCCTCGGACACGCAACTATAGGAGAGATAGGACCAAATATTGAGGGAGACGATTTAAAAATCATTGACAATGAAGAGTTCAAAAGAACTCTGATAGACGGATACCTAGTGATCCGCATGGGTAATGGAACCCATGTGGGTTTTGGTCACAGGTAGTCACAGGTGCGGGTACAGATCACAATTTTGTGACCTGCAGCATTACCCGCACCCACCTGCGGGTTTTGCAGGTTTTTCATGGGTTGTGATTTTGTAAATATTTTTCAAAAAATTACCATATTTGGAAAATATGGGAACCATGGGAAATTTGACATGGCTGTCCTCAAATTCCCATGCATTGTGAAATGTGCAAATATGTGTGATTTACATGATTTCATGGTAAAATAAAAACCTGTGGGTAAACCCACATCTGGACCCTTACCCGCATGACGGGTACAGGTTTCCCACGGGTGCAGGTACGGGTCACTCAAAAATACCCACAGTAAACCCGTGTGGATCACTACGGATACCAGGAAGATGAACTCTTCAAAAAGATATTGAAGAATATGCAAGAAAACATTAAATTCTTCATTAAGAAAGGATTGGTGTATACACAATTTACAAAAGATCAACGGAAAGACTGTAGTGTGTCTACCACATGATAGGAAACTCATTACAACTTCATACAAGTATATTGGACCAAGCACACAAAGTGACACTTTGGATTCCAGAGAACGTCCGAATATGTTCAACAATATTACTAGTGGCCAAAAATGGTCAAAGACATCCATGAATTCTGCAAGATGTGTGAATCTTGTCAAGCCGCAAAGGGAGGAAATACAGCACCATCAGGGAAATTACATCCCCTACCAGTGCCCACAAAACCATGGGATTCAATTGGAATGGACTTTGTTGGTCCATTCCCCGAAGCGAAAGAATACAATTACTTATGGGTAATAATATGCAGGATGACTGGTCCACCTCATACCTGTAAATACCAAGATGACAGCATCAGAACTGTCATGGATATACAAATACGAAGTAGTCCGACTACATGGACTACCAAGGTCAATAGTAAGTGATAGGGACTCCAAGTTCACTTGTGGGTGAGGGCCATTGCTTGCGCATGGCATGACCGAGTCCAATACCTATTATTCATACCTCAACTGTACCATAAATCATCAGTTCCCAATCAAGTAGCAAAATGACTTGTAATTGGATTGTGACAATTGCCAAGGCACTAGTGCATCAGTTTTATCACACAACTCTTATTTGGCCTTGTACAAGACCATAAGACTGAATAAGGCCCAAGACTGCCATAAGGTGTAAGGCATGTGTGTAAGCTGTAAGACTGTAAGACTCATCAGACTGATTCCAAGACTCATCACAAGACTCCAAGGCAGCTTGGGGATCATCTTATGAGACTTGTATAAGACTCAATCAACTTGGACAAGGCTAATTCTATCTTATGATACATTTATTGCTGTGGCAAAATAGGTTATTGAATTCATTATATTGGCAATAATTCATTCTATTTGTGGTATACATGAATACTATTCAACTACACTATGGCTAGGGACTACAACCGTCAAAGTGCCATGAGGGGAAGGGCCACGGACGGCTGCGCAGGTGCCATGAGGAAGCGGGGTGACGGCCGTGGGGCTAGTGAAACCCGCGCAATGAGCGTGCGGTACATAAATCAGGAGAGCAAAGGGGGGCGTGGTACATACGGCCAATGAATATGTTGGCGCAACTAGGTGTGGCAGTTCGCAGGTGGGTGCCATGAGGAGGTGTGGTGTGCACCTGGGGGTGGGGACGAGGCAGTGCACATGTAAGGCATTGACAATGCAATGGGTGATGGTAAGGCGTGGGGCTGCTCTCGTTACTACCCGGCATGCGCGTTAGTAGGTACAGTGGGATACGGCAACGCACCATGCAGGTGTCAACAGGGCGGCGGCGTGTGCTAGTGGAGCCTGCGCATATGAGTGTGTGGCACATAAATCAGTAGGCGCAATGTAAAGGAGGAGTGCGGTACATACAGTTGATGAATACATTGAATGGAATGTGGCAGCTGGGCGCTACAATAAGGTGCGGTACACAACAGCACTGTAGGGAGGTATGTGGAGGTGTGGCGGATGCGGGGCCATCGATGGGGGGAACATGCTGCTGTGGTTGTGTTAAACAACGATTCCGGCACTAGTAGAGCAGGGAGATATGCCGAATGAACTATCTGACATGGCCAAGCTAAATGAGAGTCCTTCGAGCGAACCAAATATGTCCCTGAGCGATTCCGGGTGTGTCTGCTGGTCTGGGGCCGACGGGCGCAAGCTGGGAGCTGAGGACAACTGGCTGGGCGCTTTGGGCGACTCGGGGTTTTGCTTGGAGCAACGGGGATGGTCCGGGGGGTCTGCAAACAACTCAAACATACTAAACAACTCATCTGAAGCGTCTGATAGTGCCACCGAAGGTGCACGCGCGATGGGACTCTGGGTTGTGGCTCTGGGCAGCTGTGGTGACTCGGGCACATTTTCCGGGCTAAGCGGAGCAACGGAGCGTATCTAGGCAACATCCTGAAGGTCGAAAAGATCCTCTGAAGGGGTCTGGGGCACAGGAGGGCGAGTTGAACAAGTGGGAGATGAGGGGGGCACTGTGGCCAACTTGGGTGCTTTTTCGCTTTCTCCAAACTGCTCGGGGTTGCGTCGGGCGTTGGAAACCTGTTCTAGACCACAAAAACGATCTTCCCATCTGGTTTTCGAAATCTCTGGTGCTCCGGGCGAATGCTGCGCTTCTGATCACATTTTCGGCGCTTTGGACACTTTCGGCAAGATCTCTGGGCTTTGGGGGCTAAGCGAAGGCTCTAGGGACGTTCGGGGGATACCCTGGAAGGGTTCTACATGTGCTGGAACAATCTGGGGCCGGAACGAATTCACTAGGCACAGGGAGGGCTGCTGGACATCTCTGGACGACTTCGGTGACTTTTCCGGTGTGCGCACACGCACCAGAGGGTTCGTCGATGATGGAAACGAGTAGTGATCCGCACGGGTCTACCGCGGGTATTTTTGGGTGACCCGCACCCGCACCCATGGGAAACCCGTACCCGCATGCGGGTACAGGTCTGGATGCAGGTTTACCCACGGGTTTCAATATTACCTTGTAATCACCCAAATAAGACATTTTGGCACATTTTCACAGACCCTGACATGCGTGGGAGTCTGAGGATGGCCATGCCAAAATTCCCACGGTTCCCTTTTTTTCCAAATATGGTAATTTTTAGACAAATATTTACAAAATCACAACCCGCGAGAAACCCGCAAAACCCGCAGGTGGGTGTGGGTAATGGTGCGGGTCACAAAATTGTGATCCGTACCCGCACCCGTGACCACCCGTGACCAAAACCCGCATGGGTTCCATTACCCGTGCGGATCACTATGCTCCATCGGGCTCTGAGGCTCTGAATGGGACTTTTCGGCAAGCAAACGGAAAAACTCAAATATTTCGTCACAGATGTCATGAAAGCTATATTCCTCTGACTCATGGTACTCCCGGAAGGTGTCTGCGAATGGTTGAGAGAGTCCCCGAAAGAAATTATCATTGAGTTTCACTCTATCGACGTGGCCTTGATACATGAGTGATTCGGCGACTGGAGCAACGATTGATAAAATTCTTCGAGCTGAACACCGGAATCGATTTTTGTGATGGAATAGCATGCAAAGATCCTCTCGAGGCCTGCGAGGGTGCTCAGGTGCTGCATAGGTGGCTCGGGGGATGTTCTTGGGGTGCTCAGCGGAATACTATGCGTCACTGGAATGATTCTGGGCGATGTTGGCAACGTCGGAGGTGAGTTTGAGTGTGAGTGATAATCAATTTCGAATGACTCCGGTTTTTTTCCTTCGAGCTGGCAGAAATAGCTGAGGAGGGCCTGGTAGATGAGAACTCCTCTCAATCGCCATCTATTGAAGAGTGAATCATCCTGATGACGCGTCCGCGAGAGAGCGAGGTAGGAGTCACGCCGGAGTGGTTGGTTGGGGCTAGGAGCACGACACTAATAAAAAAAAGACGAGCAGGGAAATCCTTGCGGGCTTACGCGTGAGAGTGGTCTCGACGTACACACATGGCAGGCAGGTCTTCCGACAACTGCTCCGATCAACGTCATTAGATCTACAATCTATTGATCTATGAGTGAAAGAGATTGATGAGGGCGACGAATGTTGAGCTCACAGTGAATTGTGCTTGCGGTGTCAGGGGCAGCGATCACTGTTTTGCTGATGATGACGATGAATGTTGCGCTCATGGCGTTGGCACCGAGGGGCAGGGTTGGGGTGGAGATTGCAGCGATGGTGGAGTGTCATGTGCTACCTGACGAAGGGGAGATGGGTTAGAGGAAGCAGGAGCGGGGTGGCGCATTTGTAATCGGACATACCTATATGTTTGTTCCATCCAACTGTTTGATAGATTGATTGTGGTGGGTTGGTATGAGGCGCATCCAACCAATCGGCCATGCATCGTAGTGCTCATCCTTGTTATGATGCAGTCATCGCCTCCTTCTTTGTCAGCGTCAGCCCTCACTATCGCAACGTCATCTGATTCTACACACCAATGTTAGCACCTGCCCGTCATCATGTATATCTCATCATGATCTTGCCATACGTAGATTCTGTCTCAACACCCCATGCGCCGGCCAGTGAGCTTTCAGCCCAGGGTGGGTGCCCAATTGATTTCTATGGACTCATAAGTTGCAGGTGGCACCTACTAGTTTTCGCGTGAGCAGGCGGGCATGATAGGGAGGGCGGGTTGAGCGAGCAGTAAATGATAACAATAAGCCAAAGAGTTAGAGTTTCCGAAAATTTTTGATCTCAGCTCATGGCTATCACCGCACAAATCTCAGCAAGCTCAATCCATACAATAACCGAGTCCTAAAATATACATTTTGGACTCGGAACATCCAAATGATGGTGCAAACTACACAGGATGTTAGGAGCGAAGCCCCTAATGTCCACATTGTTTCACCCACAGACAGACAGGCAAACTGAACGTGCAAACTGCAACGTGGGGCAAATATTCTGAACAGTTGTAAGCCATGACCAGAAGAATTGGACTGACAAAGTCGATCTCACAGAATTTGCAATAAATGCGAGTATATCAGAAACAATGAAATATGTGCCGTTTGAACTGAATGGAGGTTACATGCCCTCCATGATCAAAGAAATGAGATTAATGACATTCATAAGCTATTCCCACCCATGTACCTTGCCCCACTGTGGTTTCACCCTCTTGATCAGCTTAAATGTGTCTGTCAGGGTGGTTGGTTTCTTGATCTGCTCCTCAATAGTGCCCTTGCACTGGCCCCAGCCAAGATGTTCAATGAGGACAAGAATGTGGTCCAGTAATGTGAAGAGAGTGCTCGGAAGTTGAGCACACCCCCATTCATTGGCTTTTCAAAATGTGCTTACCAGCTGAGAAGCTGCACCGGTTTTGGACAAAGGCACCTATTTCTTGATGAGATTTGCTAAGATGGCTGCCCAGGCAGTGTAGTAGGAATCTAGGATTGGGGGAGCCGGAGTCCCTTGCTGGGGGAAACTATGATGATCACTTCAATTGCTTGGTGCTCTTCACAAGTGATGGTTTTCCTGGGCTCAAGCCTCAAGGTGCTTGAGCTTGTCACAGGCAGCTCTGACTGCTGAAAGTCCATTGATGAAATGTGCCAACTAGTGATCCGCACAGGTAATGGAACCCGTGCGGGTTTTGGTCACGGGTGGTCACAGGTGCGGGTACAGATCACAATTTTGTGACCCGCAGCATTACCCGCACCCGCCTGCGGGTTTTGCGGGTTTTTCATGGGTTGTGATTTTGTAAATATTTGTCAAAAAATTACCATATTTGGAAAAAAAAGGGAACTGTGGGAAATTTGACATGGCTGTCCTCAAATTCCCACGCATGTCAGGGTCTGTGAAAATGTGCAAATATGTGTGATTTACATGATTTCATGGTAAAATAAAAACCCGTGGGTAAACCCGCATCCAGACCCTTACCCGCATGGCGGGTATGGGTTTCCCACGGGTGCGGGTACGGGTCACTCAAAAATACCCGCGGTAAACCCGTGCGGATCACTAGTGCCAACATGAGCAAAAAGGAAAATATGCATCCTTCTCGTTGCCCCTATCTGTGGTGTTTTTAGCATCAGAATCATCACTACTGTTGAGGTACATGTCCTCATCCTCGTGGTTGTGGCTGCTGTCGTCTGTGGAAAGACTCTGCATGCTATCATCTTGGCCTGAGCCTGCTTGTGTATTGCCCCTGCTCACAATCCAGCCATCCACACCTGAGCTACTTCCGTTGCTTAATGGGATCCAACCTTGGTCACTGTCCACCTGTGTGCCCAATCCCCCCCCTGGCTCTCAGATTTATTCTTGCCTTCCCTTGCCCCAATTTCAAGGAGGCCAGAAGGGACATTAAACCCGTGCCGCCGAAGGCATTGCCAAATACAAATAAACAACACTTTCGGTGGTGTGAGCAAGGGGGTGGCGAGCGGTGAGTGATGGGTTGTGGTAGGCGGTGGGCAATGGGTGGTGGGTGGGTGGTGAGGTTAGCAGCGAGTGGTGAGCATGAGTGATGGACAGTGGGCTGCACATGAGGTTGGTGGTGAGGGGTTGAGCACACCATGTTTCTCAAGAAGATTCTTTGGTGTCGCGATCTCCTGTCGGAGTGCAAGATTCTCCAATTGGGTTGACCCAATCATGGAGCGGATCACATCAAGCAGGTGGTTCATGCCCAGTGATATCACCCCCAAGGATGGAAATGTATTCTGCAGGATGTCAGGGTATGATGCAATCTGAGGACCAGATGATGCATCTTTTCTCCTGACCCTAAAACTGCATGCGCTGATCTTGTTGAAGTTGTTGCTTCTCTTTGTGGGTCATCTTTGCAGGAATTCAGGAAAGGCCTCCAGCCCTGTGGAAGCTCATTGGGGACCAAGCACACAGCATGAAGTGGGTCAGATGACTTGCCTGTCATTCAGGAGGCGGCAACAACTACCAGGGATGAACATGGTGGGCATGTTCATCCCCCCAATTAAATCCTATATTCAATGGTAGTGATCCGCATGGGTAATGGAACCCGTGCGGGTTTTGGTCACGGGTGGTCACGGGTGCAGGTATGGATCACAATTTTGTGACCTGCACCATTACCCGCACCCGCCTGCGGGTTTTGCGGGTTTCTCGCGGGTTGTGATTTTGTAAATATTTGTCTAAAAATTACCATATTTGGAAAAAAAGGGAACCGTGGGAATTTTGGCATGGCCATCCTCAGACTCCCACGCATGTCAGGGTCTGTGAAAATGTGCCAAAATGTCTTATTTGGGTGATTACAAGGTAATATTGAAACCCGTGGGTAAACCTGCATCCGGACCCGTACCCGCATGTGGGTACGGGTTTCCCACGGGTGCGGGTGCGGGTCACCCAAAAATACCCGCGGTAGACCCGTGCGGATCACTATTCAATGGTGATGGTAATTGGTCTCACTTTTGATTCATTTGGAAATGGTAGGTGGAGCTCACCTATAAGTATAACATGCTCAGCTCATGGAACACTCACATTCTTGGACTTGTCACTCATCATCCATGCCAACACAATTCCGGATTGTATCATAGATTCATACTCTCCATGAGGTACCGGCTGCCTCTTGTTTCATTGTGGCCATGATGAGCGTGTTGACTTGGGTGAGGAACTTGCCAAAATTGCAACAAAAGTGGGTGATATCCATAAACATGTTATGATGGTCCTGCAAACCGGATGTGTCAGGCTGCTTTTTAGTGTGGCTGGCCAGGCCTCATCAGCATGCCTTCCAATGTTCATAGAACCATTCGTTGTGTCAAAAGCAAATATAGTGAGTACTGTTTCTCAAGGCTGGATAACAGATGTAAATTTATTTTGCAGAAACTACGAAGCAAGCTTCCATCTAATGTTTCCCTCATCCACATTGGCCACCATACAGCCCCATTGTTAAATTTTCCATCATTCAGTCTTTGCCTTTCATCATCTCCTGATTCCTGAACATCAACCCAGAGAAATGTGTTGTGGCATTATTGATGCATCTAGTAGGGCAGGACTTTGCACTTCAAGTGGATGGAGTTGTGGATCCCTCCTGCAATCATCTTTGGCGGTCTCTCAAAGAGAAAAAAAGCCTTCAAGGTGTTTGGGTTCAAGTGGTGAGTATGTGTGAAAAGTGAAACTTGGCCAGACTGGGGATTGAACCCAGGACCAACTGGACATATACCAGATGCTCTAAACCACTGAGCTATCAGGCCTTGATTAACCCACAGAAGATTGTTGATGTTGACTCAACAACTGCCAACCATGTGATAGATTGTTCCCAACATCCAACAGTATGCTTCATTGATCAACTGATAATATCTCAACTATTTATAGGGGTAGCTCCCCCAGTGGTTGGTCTGTCATTCCCAAACCTATGGACTGACTGATATTTGGTCAAATGGGAACGGATGATGCAGGAGAGGGGAGACGCACAGCCGACCATGAATTTGGACCCCTCAGAGATGAGGTCCTTCTGACTCCTGTGGGCCCTGGGTCTTTGAGGTCGTAGTTGTGGGTATCCCCCGTACCATTTTGATGTGTGCACAATACGCTGACACTAAACACATTAGGATGGTTAGCGTGGCGATCGAGCAAAAAAGGTCAGGGGTGACTCACCATCTGGGGCTGGAATGCCATTGTTCGCAGTGCTGTTGGTGCTCCCGCGCTATAAATGAACACAGGCAAAAATTGAAGAACTAAAATATATACATACTTATCATATAGCCCTGGTCACCTTACCCTGGAGCACTCCTGTCGCCTGGAAAGGCCGTTGTCCATAAGTATTGGTGTTGGCAGATGGTTGTTTGATGAGGATCCTAACAGGGGAAAACAATCCATTTCGACGAAAATTCCTTCAAGTTCGTTCAAACTCTGCTTGAAAGTCAGCCATGTCACTCACAGCTCCACTGGCTTCATGCCCTTGCCCTCCTTCTCATTGAGCAGCTGCTGCCTGTCGGCACTGACACATGCGGGCTTGCTGCAGATTATTGTGAGTAGCGATTTACTTATGCTCAATCAGCCCACCACAGCCTAGAGTTTTACGATTAACCTGATCAGAAATTTCATGTACCTCATATACTGTTCTGGAGTGCATTCAGACGAGACATCAGCGGCTTCCTTCGGAGCCTTTTTCATACTCTCCATCTCCGAGAGATGCTCTTTCTCGACTATAGTTTTCGTCTCTTCGTCTTCTTCCTCAAACAACCTCCTGGCCCATTTTGCACGCATTGATTGACGTGGCGACGCAGTCATGAGGGTGGAGGGGGGTTGGATGGGCCGCGAGTGAGCTACTACCACCTCCTGCTCTCGAAAATGAGAGACAGGGGTGGTGCGAGAGCGGGAGGTGGTGGGTACCTACGTGATTGGACCTACCTGAGGGGGTGGATGTGCGAGCGGCGGGGAGCCACGTTTGTCCGTTTGCTCGCTTGGCAGTTGGGTGGGGGCGGACAGAGGGGTGGGTATTGGCATGGGGCAGGTATGGGCGAGGGTGGGTATTGGCATGGGGCAGGTATGGGCGAGGGCCGGGTATGGCATGGGGAGGGTAGGGCGAGGGGTGGGTGCGGGCATGGGGCAGGTATGGGCATGGGGCAGGTATGGGCGAGGGCCGGGTATGGGAGGGGTGGATATGGGCGAGGGTGTCGCCCACCATCTGAGTCATCGTCCTCCATGGGATGGGTATGGGCATGCCAGCGTGGGTATGGGTGAGAGGCAGATATGGGCGAGTGGCATGTATGGGTGAGGGTGTCACCCACCATCCAAGTTGTCATCCTCTGTCCATCACCCTCCGTTGTCCTCTGTCGCCCTCCATTGTTGTCAATCGTTGTTTGATACAACGAGAGCCCGGTGGGGTATGCGGGGGCTGTGAGCAAAGAGGGTGCAGTGCAGCCTGTGGGGGAATGGCCGTCATTGTTCCGATGCGGCAGGAGGTCGTCCGTATTGTCCATTGCTGCTGGATATCCCATTTTAAATAGGGACCTACCTTATTCGTCATTTGGTCATGAGTCCAGTTGGTATAAGGCATGTCACGAGTGCAAGTTACTTGTGAGTCACAACAAGTTGATCCGTGGGAAAACCCACGGGTATGGTGACCCGCGGATCCGGATCACTCACAGCCGCAGGTTGCCGCGAGTCCGAGTTTCAAATTCTGAACAGCGGGTACCCACGGCAGGTACTTGCCGTGACTCGTGGCACGGTGTTCACTGTTGAGTGTACCCGAGTCGTCGCACTCAACATCGTGATCTCTGCGTGCACACTCTCCCGCATCCCACACACCGGACCATTGGCACACCGGACGACTAGCCGCATTGTATGCACGACTTTGCATAACAGGCCGATCGACAACGAGCCCCACCATTTTGGTGACTCGCCGCTCTCTCCACACCCACCTCACCGGCCACCCCTCACCGTTTTCGCAGACGTGTGCCACCATCCGCCCCACCTCTCTTAGCGTTGAAAGTAAGTTAGTTAGAATTTCAGATCAACCAAGGCTAGCCACACGCCGCGTGCGACACCAACGAAACGACATGCACAACCGTGTTGCCCTGTTGCCCTGCCACTCCCTGTCCCCACTACGCATCCCGCATCGATCTACCATCCCACATCAATCCGCCATCCCACACATCCTCACTCTTGCAAACGAGAGACAAGGATGGCCCAATCCAGTGAAATCGTCACCATCTCCATAGCCTGATCGATACAACACTTTCATTCGCGCCACCACCCCCTCCGGACGCAACTCCTCAATCATGAACGCCGCCGCCTGCTCGCTACACCAAAAAAAAAATACAGAGGGAATGTCTTGAACAGCTGCAACCTCACTCTCGCCAACAACACGTTCCACTCGCTTGCTGCGCGAAATACAACGGGGATGTCAAATTGCAGAAAAGGATGTCGGCGTACGATAGGGCTGCCAAGCTGAGTTGGCCAACCTTTTTGATCAATCAGCGACATTTTTGACATTGTATATGATGTTTTTTCGACACGCCGACGACACCTCGAGGACGGCTGCGACGCCTCGTCCTGCCACGGCCCACCCCACTCAACGCTACCATCCCACCCAACGCTACCATCTAAGGCTCAGCATGGGTAGATCCGCGGGTGATCCGGATCTGTACTCATGGGTATTTGGTCAC
>QGOG01003499.1:0-31483 GCA_003313185.1 Collybia sp. MG36 | reverse complement strand
ATCATCTCTGGCGAAGAGGTCGCCATCAAACTCGAATCTGTCAAAGCCAAGCACCCTCAACTGGAGTATGAGTCCAAAGTCTACAAGACCCTGGCTGGCGGCGTTGGCGTCCCCTTTGTCCGCTGGTATGGGACCGAGTGTGATTACAACGCCATGGTCCTCGATCTCCTAGGGCCATCTCTTGAAGATTTGTTCAACTTTTGCAGTCGCAAATTCAGTCTCAAGACCGTTCTCCTCCTCGCCGACCAATTGGTGAGTCACACGTGGCTGAGCGCCCGCGTCTACTTCTTTTATTAATCGCCCACGCCCACCCCCCTCTCCTAGATTTCTCGGATCGAATACATTCACTCCCGTAACTTCATTCATCGTGACATCAAGCCAGACAACTTCTTGATGGGAATTGGAAAGCGTGGCAACCAGGTCAACGTCATCGACTTTGGCCTTGCTAAGAAGTTCCGGGACCCGAAGACCCACCTGCATATCCCATACCGAGAGAACAAGAATTTAACTGGTACTGCCCGTTACACCTCCATCAACACCCATTTGGGTGTCGAACAGGCCCGCCGCGACGATCTTGAATCGCTCGCATACGTTTTAATGTATTTCCTCCGTGGGGCCCTCCCTTGGCAGGGCCTCAAAGCTGCTACCAAGAAGCAGAAATACGACCGGATCATGGAGAAGAAGATGACAACTCCCACTGACCTCCTATGCCGTGGGTTCCCCAATGAGTTTGGCATCTTCCTCAATTACACCCGCGCTCTCCGGTTTGACGACAAACCCGATTACTCCTACCTCCGCAAGCTTTTCCGGGACTTGTTTGTGCGCGAGAACTTCCAGTACGATTACGTATTTGATTGGAGTGTTCAACGCAATGCGCAAGATGATGCAGCTGGAAGCAGCTCCAAGACCAGGAGAAAGGTTGTTCAGGAAGAGGAGGACCATCGTGCGAGTGACCGAATGTTAGTTCTTTCCATTGAGCCACTATATCTATGCTCATCATCTAACCAGGCTTCGCTCTCATACTCGTCAGGCGCAGCAGGCAGCCCCGGGCACCATAGGCCAACAACGTGGAGGTCGGGGACGTGAGGCAGAACTTTGGTAAATGATATCTGGCAACGGTTTTTTTTTTTCACGTCTACGTGCCGACAACGGGGCAAATATTGGGGGTGGATGGTGGATGTATATGAGATTACTCAATCACTGAAGTGGGGGCGGTTGCATATGGTCTTTGGCTGAACTCTCATCTCCGGAGTTCGCGGTTCGCGGGTTGTATTATCGGGGAGTGTGGGCAGTTGGACAGGATCGGTTGGGGCACGCCCGGTATCGCCGGTTCCAAATCAATTTGCTCGCGGCTTCCACTCTCTGCGCTGGCCATCGCCTACGACCTTCACCTTTCACCCCATGGCCCGCCAATTGGCCCTCGTCTGGATGATACAGTTTCCGGGAAAGATGTGCTATCCACCTACATTACACTACCAACATAACATGGCTTGCGCTTGCCTTCTACCAATACGGACGCCTTTTTCTTTCACGTCATGCCGGCCTTTACTCCTTGGTGGGCACGGATGACCGCCCATACTCCCCTTATATTTACCCATACGTACATGTTCTCGCACATGCTCCCCACCCGCGCCCGTAGATACTTCCTTGGATTCCTAATCTCATTCACCCCCGTCCAGCTTTTTTCTATCACTTGCTACTTCCATTCCAACCATTTCACTGCTGTTACATCCGTTACCCCGCGTCTCTTGCTGTGTGTTACGTTCCATCACTGGGCCCCATGTCTCGGAATTTGTTGTCCTCCTATCCCCCACTTCATCTGAATCTGCTTAGGCAGGCTCGGTTGAGGGTGCGCGGGATGGGAGAGGGCGCTGCGCTTGTGGCTGATTTGGCTGGGTGGCTGTTTTGACTTGCAGTTATTTCAGTTATCCACCGGATTAGCCACAGGCGCAGTCCCCGAGCTCTAGTTACACGCATCATGTTTGTAGTATGAATCATAAATTAAGACAGTTGGTCAATGTTCAGAATTCTGTGTGCTTCACTGCAATTGGAAATAACTCTGCAATTTGTAAATTTCCATCGCCTGGCTGCTGCCAAACATTATTAAATAAACAAAGATTCCACGTCCACATTTCATTACATTCCCGACAACTTACAACCGGGCTCACTGTCCAAGCCATGACTTCATTCGCTCTGGCTTTCCCATCTAAAAAGGAAGATGAGAGTGGTCTCAGCTCCTACTATAACAATAAAACCACAATCATTCAGGAAGCCCGTGTATTCAACGAATCACCCATCAGTCCCCGGAAATGTCGAGCCCTTCTGACGCGGATCGTCTACCTGTTATATGTAGGGGAAACATTTGGGACGCAGGAGGCCACCACGCTTTTTTTTGGTACCACAAAGCTATTCCAGCATAAGGATGTACGCAATTTTCTAAGTCTGCCCTTCTTGACGGCTCATCGTACCTAGAGTGCTCTACGGCAAGCCGTCTATTTGGCAATCAAGGAGCTGGCGACGACGGCGGAGGATGTAATCATGGTTACGAGCAGTATAATGAAGGATATGCAGCCCAATTCCGAGGTTATATATCGACCTAATGCCATCCGGGCTCTGTGTCGGATTATCGATGTATGTCGCGTAAATCTTGTCCTGCTGCGGCACTCTAACGAGGCGGTCGAAGCCGTCTATGGCACAAGGCGTGGAACGCTTTTTTAAAGCTGCCATTGTTGACCGTAATCCGGCCATCTCGACAGCCGCCCTCGTATCCGCATACCATCTGTTCCCCGCTGCCAAAGATGTTGTCAAGCGGTGGGTAAATGAGGCGCAGGAAGCTGTCAACTCGAAGTCTTCGTCTAGCTTCTTCTCTGGAGCCTCTGGGAGCTCGTATCTGGGTTTCAGCGCGTCGGGGGGCCAGGCCCCTGGGCCGCAAACATTCACGTCATCTAGTTACATCGCGCAATATCATGCTCTGGGCCTTTTGTATCTTATTCGTCAACAGGACCGGATGGCAATCACCAAGATGATTCAACAACTTGGCGGCGGCAAATCTGGTGCTGGGACTACGTTGAAGAATCCAATGGCCCTTTGCATGCTCATCCGTTACGCGGCCAAAGTGATTGAAGAGGATTTTAAGTGTGTGCTACCCACTCAATTCCATCCGATATTCTGAAGAATGATGCCAGTGTGCAAAAACAGATGGTCGATTTGCT
Organism: Collybia sp. MG36; assembly: GCA_003313185.1. Lineage (NCBI taxonomy): Eukaryota > Fungi > Basidiomycota > Agaricomycetes > Agaricales > Clitocybaceae > Collybia > Collybia sp. MG36. The sequence goes on along the minus strand of QGOG01003499.1, from coordinate 28,271 downwards.
TGAAGGTTGGTTGCGTCATAAGAGTGATATGGTCAATTTTGAGGCTGCGCGCGCGATTTGTGAAATGAAGAATGCCCAACCATCCCAATTGACAAAATCAATTTCTGGTATGAAGTTCCTTGGATTCACTCCTTGAAACTCACAACTGTCGTCAAGTTCTGCAACTGTTTCTGTCTTCACCCAAGCCTGTTCTCAAGTTTGCTGCTACTCGCACCCTTGCTGCCCTGGCTCTGTCACATCCTGCTAGTGTCGCGACCTGCAATGTTGATTTGGAAAGTCTCATCACGGATCCCAACCGAAGTGTTGCTACCTACGCAATTACCACCCTACTCAAGGTATGCTATCGTTTCTGTCGCGCACTTTGCTCACCCTCGTTCAGACCGGCAATGAGGCTTCTGTGGATCGCTTAATCAAACAGATTACTGGATTTATGACCGAAATCAGCGATGAGTTCAAAGTTATTATTGTTGACGCCATCCGCTCCCTCTGCCTCAAATTCCCCACCAAACATGCATCCATGCTCGCATTCCTTTCTGGGGTTCTCCGGGATGAAGGCGGTTACGATTTCAAACGAGCTGTTGTGGAAGCGATATTCGACATGATCAAATATATCGGTGAATGCAAGGAACAGGCACTATCCCATCTATGCGAATTTATCGAAGACTGCGAGTTCACCAAGCTGTCCGTTCGCATACTCCATCTCCTTGGAATGGAAGGGCCCAAGTCTCCGCAGCCGGCCAAATACATCCGGTTCATCTACAACCGTGTGGTTCTGGAAAATGCCACCGTCAGAGCGGCCGCCGTTGGTAGCCTAGCCAAGTTTGGTGTCAACTCCATCGATCTGGGCCTTCGTAAGAGCATTGGTGTATTGCTGAACAGGTATAATTCATGTTTCCTTGACCGAGAAGTTGAGTTTGTGATGAATGTTGTAGATGCTTGGATGATGTTGATGATGAAGTTCGAGACCGTGCTGCCCTTTATCTCAGGGTCTTCCAGGAAAAACCCCTAGCTGATGCCTATGTGAAAGAAGGTTGGTCTAGTCACGCGCACTGGAACGAGCTCATCCACATTTGATACCAGAATCGGTTTTCTCTCTGGCTGCTCTGGAATCGAAACTGGTGGCATATGTAAATGATGCAGCCGCCGCTATAGAGCCATTTGATGTGTCCTCGGTGCCTAAAATCAGCCGCGCGCAAGCTGCCCAAGATGCGGCCCGTACGTCCATAGGTGCTCTCAGCTCTGCATTGTAGCTAACATCCCTTAGGGCCCAGCACCTTGGATACAATTGGTGTCCCTAGCTCCCAGAAGGTGTCAGCTGCTCCGCCGCCGATGTCAGAGGCTGAAAAACAATCAGCCTACACTCAACAACTGGCAGAAGTCCCAGAGCTGTCCGCATATGGCCCTATTCTCAATAGTAGCGCGAAACCGCTACAGCTAACAGAGAGCGAGACGGAGTACCAAGTTACATGTGTTGAGCACATATTCAGAGAACATATTGTCTTCCAGGTTAGTGGCCCTGCAAAACCCGTGATGAGTCCTCAGTGTATTCTAGTTCAATGTATCAAACACCTTGCCAGACACTGTTCTTGAGCAGGTCTCGGTCATTATGCAACCTCAAACAGATGATGCCGGTCTAACAGAAGATTTCATTATTCCATTACCCGCCCTCACCGCTGCTTCATCACCCAACATTGTTTACGTCTCCTTTACTCGTGAAATACCTGAGCAATACGCCACCGCATCATTCCAATGCACTCTTAAATTCGTGAGCAAGGAGCTTGATCCTTCAACGGGCGAACCAGAGGAGGAAGGCTATGAAGATGAATACCAGCTGGAGGAAGTCGAACTTAGTGCTGGCGGCGATTATATTATCCCCAGCTATACAACATTTGGATCGGAGTGGGACCGACTCAAGGCCGGCCCGAGTGCAACGGAAACATTCGCGCTGTCTGCAATGGAAAGCATCAAAGGTACCCACCTGCCTGGTAAATCCAAGCCTACACATGTCTGATCCTTGTCCCCCCCAGCTGCCTGCGATTCCATTGTAGAAGTTCTGAATATGGAGCCCCTTGGTGGGACCGAAGCACCATCCTCAACTTCGGTCCATACCCTTCAATTATCTGGACTGGTAACGGGTGGGGGTGGGAAGGTGCTTGTGCGTTGTCGAATGACATTCTCGCGAGGTGAAGGTGTAACTTTAGAGCTTTCTGTGAGAGCGGAAAAGCAAGAGGCCTGTGATCTTGTCCTTGCTGCCGTCAGCGGTTAATAGATGTCTTCTCGCCTGTTATGTTCAACGTTTGAATGTGGATTTTACTCTCGATCGTCTATGCACATACACTGGGACGCCGCTGTACCCCGATCATGGAGGAGGGTCTGACTTTGCGGTGCCTCCGCGGGTCCCGGGTACGGCTATGACCGTTCAACAACATTGAGGTTCCGGAATGGGTCTAATGGTGTTACCAACCACATTCTCTCGGAAAAGCCGGCGTATGTAACCCAGCCTTACCGGTCGATTTTAAAAATGTCTTAAGGTCGTGTCATAACCAGTCCCCGGCTGAATCGAACGACAATACTCTGAGCTTCCTAAGACTGAGACTTTGGGGAAACATAAACAGGCTCAGTCCCCCAAGATAATTGTAATCCCCATCCATGCCGGTGCCCTCCATTCCATCCGCCAAGGTCATTCATGTTGATACCAGAGGAGCAGTTATCTTGTCGGAAGAGTCTCCGGAGGTAAGCCTTTACTCGACGCATGAGACTGGTAGATGATAGGTGTGTCAGACCCGAGATAGTCGCGGTATATATCTCCCCAATTACATCGAACCTATATCACACATCGCAGTAGACGTGAGCCACTCATCCATCTTGCTCGGCGCTCAAACTCACACCATCAAATTAGATTGGTGGTTCCCTGGCAAAAGTTGTGTACTTTACTCGATCTCCCGAACCCCCTTCATCACCGTCTATCGCCGCCACCCGAGGCTCATCCACCAGCTCTATATCTACACCCCGATCTATATCACCTTCGGATGACCACATCAGCCAATCCCCCTCATATTCAACCTTCAAGAGTGGGGCGCTAACACCATTGATATTGGACCCTCAGAACCAGGTCGCCAACGGTCTGTCGGGACTAGATGATGGACTGCTGCGAGAAACATTCTTACGGCGCACATCACAGCATTTCCCAGGTGGATCTCTGAATTTCGAACGATTCGAGACGGACAACATCCACGAATGCGTCGAGTTTATACAAGCTTTGATTGAGCGGTCCGCTCAAGTCAACCAAGTATCAATAGAGGAAATGAGGAAAGGGGTGAAGATCATGGCCACGGGAGGCGGTGCTCATAGATTTTATGAGCTATTTACCGAACAACTCCACGTTGAAGTGCGGAGAGAGGACGAGATGGAATGTATCATTGAAGGCCTCAAGTTCTTCACCTTCATTCCAGACGAAGTCTACTATTTCTCCGATGAACTTATCCAGTCTGCTTCTCAGCATATGGGCCCTGCAGGTCCAAAGCCCGGGTTACCCGCTGTTGGCAACAGTGGCATATTGGAACGACCGAGTCCTGACCCACCGAAATTCGGCGTTACATTCGAAACCGACCCAGCACCACAGCTCCCATGTCTCCTTGTAAATATTGGGTCCGGTGTTTCAATCATCAAGGTCGATGAAGATGGTGGATTTGAGCGCGTCAGCGGGACAAGTTTGGGTGGGGGCACGCTTTGGGGCTTGCTGAGCTTGCTCACACCGGCCACTTCTTTCGATGGTACGTTTTGTTTGATTGGTTAGACCGGTTCTAATGTTTCTTGGAAGAGATGCTTGCTTTTTCTGAGAAGGGTGACAATGCTTCTGTCGACATGCTGGTTGGGGATATATATGGCCAAGACTATAATCGGCTCGGGCTCAAATCAACTGTGATCGCAAGTTCTTTCGGCAAGGTATTCAAAAAGGGAGGTGGAAAGAAACAATACTCCCCTGAAGACATCAGCAAGAGTCTATTATATGCCATTTCGAATAACATTGGCCAGATTGCGTAAGAGCTATATGATATCTATTCAATGACCAGGAAGTGCTAATAGTACGTTCCCAGATATATGAATGCCGAAAAGTACAACTTGGATAGGATCTATTTTGGGGGATGCTTTATCCGAGGTACCGTGAATCCTGTCGAGACGTCACCGTAGTAGACTGAAACTATGGCAGGTCATGCGGCTACAATCACCACTCTGTCATATGCCATCCGTTTCTGGAGTAAAGGGACGAAGCGCGCTGTATTCTTGAGACACGAGGGATTTTTGTAAGTGCCTTCCGTGGCCCTTGGTTGACTGTTGACACTGAGTCTGGTGCAGAGGATCCATTGGTGCTTGGATAAAGAACATTGATCAAGAAAGGGAAGAAGTATCGTGAACGCAAGCAAGGAACCTGGTCGTATTTATTTTACTGCAATCTGTTTTACTTATTTACACTACGCCACCGACTTAAATTTCTGATAGCCAGGCATTGGGTCAGAGTTACTTGATGAGGTTGCTACCTTCCACACACAGGGATGGTTTTTGTTTTTGTTATTCAATCTTGACATACCCTGCACATCTGGGCCGACCTACCTCCGCTAAAGCAGTCTGCCGGCGGAAAGTGCCAACACTAATATAAACGGGTTGAAGAGCTGGTTCGTTTTAGCATGAACGCTTGGGGTATAGTTCGTTGTCGTTCGGCATGGAATGCACGGGGAAATTGTCGTTGCTTATAGTCTGGGAAGGAAGGGAATGAATCTGTGCGATTTTGATACCGTAACATCATACTGTTCGTCATGTCTGAACATATATTAATGCAGTCGATCATTGCAATTATCATGCAGTTTCCCGATATGGTAGTCAACCTCATGCAACACATAAGGGCAGGTGAACTCTGAGAGAATAATTTATCGGCAATTGATGCAGCCATTCATGGGCGACTGCACATCGAGTAGGGGACAATGATGTTGGAGAAACTTTGTGGTATGCAACACAGCATCTAGCCATGGCCATGATCAAGCAATAGCATGACTGGAGCCGCCGAGCTGTGGTAACAAGGCGGCACGGCGGCCAGCCGGGGTCAGCTGCGGCGCCGACCCGATCTGCTGTTTTTATTCAAATTTTGGTTTCCCAAAGAGGAAGGTGGATGTGGGAAAGTAAGCTTAGACAGATATCACCGTTTAGATTCCCAAAAGGTTATCAGCTCAGCTCATAAATGTAAACGCTCCTTTGTAATATCGCACCCTCGCTTTGAAACACACCCTCCTTCATTCTCCCCCAGATGGATCCCTCCTTTGATTCCTGGCCTCATTCCCCCATCCTCCCTCCCGATAATGACATTCACAACCTGGATATTCAAAAAGACAGGCCAAAGAAACCCCGTCACCGTCATTCCCCTGCTCAATTAGCAGCTCTAAATGACCTATATGATAAAAATGAACACCCCCCCTTGGATCAGCGTACTTCTTTGGCAGAACGTCTTGGAATGTGTGTTTGTCCGTGATCGTTACCTCGTCTTCTGACATGTCGTTCCAGGGAGACAAAGACTGTCAATGCTTGGTTTCAGAATAAACGAGCATCCTCCAAGAAAAAAACTCGTGGAAACGTATACGAACACGAACCCACGTCAGCATCGGCCCCCGTCAGTTCAACTTCATCGTCAGCTTCCCATCAACACCTCAGGCTCGACAAGTATCATGACGACACTCAAGCACACACAGATGGTCATCATTTGACCCAAACTCCTCAAACACTACCGTTTTATTCCGCCAATGCTGAGCAGCCGCGATTCTTTCCAGACACCGAGAATATGCCCCGTAGGATGCGCATGCGGCCTACACCCGAACAAACAGAAGAGCTCAGAAAGCTGTACAACCTCAATCCACATCCCACCACAGATCAGCGGCAGGTTCTTTCTGAGCATATTGGCATGTAAGCGTTATGATTTCCTTCCTCTTGTGACAGGTTACTGACATAATCATAATTCTAGGCGCTATCAGAGTATCACAAATTGGTTCCAAAATCAGCGCAGCCTCGCCAAAAAACGCAGGGAGGATGACACTGATGTCGCGGTGGTCGTGCCCCACCGAGCATCTTGTGATTACCCATCTGACTCTCGTACATACTCGGCTTTCCCGCCACCTTCCAATCACCCGTCATTGAGTGTCGGTGGTGTTCGTCACCCTTCAACCGCTCTCCCACATCGGCTCTTTAGGTCGCCGAGTGTCTCTTCGTCCATGGATGATCCGCGGGGTGGCCATCGCAGTACAACCCCATATGGCAGCTCATCTAGCTCGTTATCACGGGCTCGGCGTTCACGGCCGGAGCCGTATCAGCTTGATGCCTTGAAGGATTTGTTCACAAAGACGCCGACACCCTCCATTGAAGAACGCACTTCTCTTGCTTCAGAAATCGGGATGTGCGTTAGCCATCGTTTTGCCATTGATGTAGGAGCCTGACATTTTTTTTTTACACAGGGATGTTGGAAAAGTGACTAATTGGTTTCGTAACCTCCGTCAAACCGCGAGAAAGCGGGCCAAACGAGGCAGTAGCTTGGATGACGATGATGATGACGGCTACCACGGACATAACGTGTACTCTACATCCGTCTCACGCTCTGGGACCCCCTCATTCCGCTCGTCGTCGTCAAATGATGACTCTATGGAAATGGATTTCGAGTATGACGATGACCTGCACGGTCCACATTCCGACCTGGGTAGCGAGGACGATTACCAAGAAGCTGTTACACCGTCACCTGAATTATCTCCATCGCCACCACCATCAGTGCCGGCATCGCATATGTTATTGACAGGTTTAAATGTTGACCCTGCTTCCTATGGCCAACTGGAAAAAGCCACCGCCACCCGTTTTGCCGGCATCAAAATCGAGGACGCACTTTTGCTTCTCAGCTTTCATCAGCACATTGTGCACTAAATCTATTTCAGTGTGAATACCTTATATTTTACCACTCTCAACTGTCGCACTTACCACCGCTTAGTATTCTTTATGTATCCTCACATGTTCCCCTTTCTCCAAAGGCGCATCTCAACTCAACCCATACTACTATCGCGATTTACTTATCCATAGCCCACTTTCGGCTTTATATTTCTAACCGTGATAGTCATCATGATCTTTCCTCATCATGTCACCATCATCCCTTAGGTCTCTGGTTCCCTCATCAAATTACAGTTTTACAACGCCGCTTCATACTTGCTCGTACTTACCGTGTGTCTTATCTCTTCTGTTGGTGTATGAACCGTGGTTGGGCGAACAACATTTATGGGTATGTAGAACAGACAGTCATTAAATTGAGTAATTTATTGACCCGGCGCCGATCCTCAATAACTTATTCATGACAACACTATAAAAACATAAGGAAGTTGCTTGGCAAGGTACGTAACAATATGAGCGAACCGTGGTAGGGGTACTCACCCTTGATTTCCATGTGGGTATTTCTGGCTGGGGTCGGAATTTCGATCGCTTTCTCCCGACATTACGCGAGAAAGATGTTGATCATGAATCATGATGCATGTGTCTATGGATGTAGACGGTCGACTTGTTCAATGATACCCCCCTTGGTCATTTGTTCCAATACTCATTGTCTACAGAATTACATCGGGTCCGACAGGAATAGCTGCTTGAGCAGTTGTGTCAAGACCAACTTTGATAGCCGTTTGGCCAATTGGAAGGGATAGGTTTATCCCGATGCTTGCTTCCCACCGCTTGGTCTCATTGGTGCCCGCCGGATTACCACACTCCACGATTCATGGCATGCTCGTGGAAATTCCCTCGATGAGTTGCAGGTGGAAACCCTCGATAGAGGTGATAAATTTCTTTGGGCGAAATCTCCTATATACTTGCTGTCATCGGGCGGGGCCTGCCGCCTGGGTGAGTATATGGGTTCGGACCCAATATCAGCCTGATGAGAACCGGGCTCCAGTTGGCCGCCTGGGGGGATTGGGTCGGATTGGATTGGGGTGGAAACATAGGTAATTACCCATCACCATCTGGATTGCCCTCGAACCGCAGGAATAACTATACGGGTGAAATCTATATTGATTATAGGCTGAAATCACAATGTATGAATATCCTATAGCAAAAACAGCGTTCGGAGAAATTTGTGAGGTCAGAGCTATACAGAGTGTACGCGCTGGTGTCAAAGATAATACAGTTGGGAAGGCGCTATGATTGTGGAATGACCCGGGGAAATCCGTCCAGTGATGGATTTGGTGGGAGCTAGCCCTCTAAATAATTCTCAGTGACGCAGGTGTCGAATAATAGCACACGAGAGTCACGAGCAGTGTGGTAATGGTGAATGGGAGTGATATGGATGCTGCAAAGATGGCAAGCGCAGTATTCGATGACTGAAAGAGGAAAGCCGCTAGGTGCAATGGAAAGTAATGGTGTGGTGAATGCTCCGCTGTGGGTTTCTCACGGCACGTGGTAGCTATTGGTGGATGAAGCCGGGGTTTGGCATCACCAAAGACATATTGATAGCGTAAGGAGAGACCGAGGTCGCGGTCAGTGCGGTTTAGAATCACTTGGGCCCTCCACATATCCCCAGTGGGACCAGCTTCTCCAATTCCTTCATGTTCGCATTGTCCGATTGCCGAGCGGGTTGCAGCGACAATGAGGACGTCCCTGTCCCACTGATACTCCGCTGGAGAGAACGAAGTATTCCGTTGACGCTGAGCGATGGATTTACCGCTGGCGTTATAAACAACCTCGCAGCCGTATCCATACAAAGCATCCGCGACGGCGGCCCAAATGTCGAATGTGTCGCGTCCGCTCATGAGCCGTGCCTCACGTGAAAGATGGTGTTCCAACCAATGCTGGGCATTGTTGAATTGCTGGGGGTTCGCAATGTTCAGTCTAGGGGTGAGTTTGATGCGAGGGGTGGATCGGACACCAGTTTCCATGCACGCGCAGGCGCCCGAAAACTGTTCCCAGGTCCACACATCAGGTCCGTAAATTTCTTCGTTGTACGAGATACAGTCCTGGCATAAGAGGTCTCGCAACGAAGTTTCGTATTGCACGAGGGCTGATGCAGACTGTGCGATGAGGGACTGCGTGATCATAGGGAAGAGGTATGCTCGGATGATAAGAAGGATTTCGGGGGGTAGGCGACTGGTTTTCGTTTGGGTCGGATGGGGAGCGCGGCCAAGAAACGCGTACTGAATAACGCTGTCGAACGCTTTTATATCCGGTGAAATATGTGCGAGCGAGGCATACATGAGGGTTGGCTTGAAGGCGGGCAGAGAAGGCTGGGGCATCATTTGTATGGGTATCGGACGGATGGTCCTGGAGACTCTGATCTTAAGTGCAATTCATATGTCAGAGACGAAGGTCGACCCACAATTATTTTTGAACGGCTTAACGGGCCGAAATGAGAGGAACTTATGAAATGACGTGACGTGAAACTGGTGCGGATGTGGTCTGACAAGATTAGCGACTCATCCTCATACTATGCCGTTTGTTACTGACGGGTTCCAACACCGGAGCATTCGTCTCAAAGAACTATTTAATTACAATGGAAACTTTCAAATTATGAGACGTTTAGTGTCAGTAGAATTTGTTTTCTTGATCGAGTAGAAAGGCAGATGTAGCTCAACGCTAGGTGGCACACCGCTCGAACCGCTGGTGGCGGAAGGAGCGGCTGGAATCCATGCGTTCCCTGAGCTAATAATAATATTGCATAGAGTTTCAATTCCACTGATGTAGCCAGAATACGGTAATGCTCATTCTATTTGCTTTTGGGTTTGTGCGAAAGTGGATGCACAGTGCGCCATCCTACTTGGCATGTTCATTCGAAGCCCGAGAGATCGTGCACACCGAGCCTTCGGATTCAAGAGTTTGAGCCAATTTTATACTTGCCGCACCTCCCGCACAAGCTCGGACGCCGCAAGTCCCCGTCGGTCCGTTTCTATAATACCCCAAAGGATCATTCTAACCCCTTCCACTGCTATAGAAGATGGAATAAGCTCATTCGCGCAGAACCAGGGAGAGCCGATAGGAGAGGGCTTGATCTTTGGGATGGGTTGCATTTCCAAGCGCGGGCATTACAAGTTGGTGCAACAATCTGACGGAATCATTGAAGGAAATCTATAACTGGCAGACAGATTCAGCCTCGGGTGAGTTGAAGATGTTCTAGAAAGCCTAGTGGCGCAGTGCCAGTGTTGGTATGCATCGAGGGTTGTCAGATGAATCTGTTCGCTATTCATGGAAATAAGTATCCAAGATGGCATTAGAACGACCCAAGGCTGATGTTTAACTCATGGTCGGCGTCCATTTAAAGGCGGGCTGGCTGACCAGGTAGATGCTGCACGATTCCTGGGATCGTGTAAAGACTAAGAGTACCACCTACAGCTTACTAGTTGGCACCTCCCTCGGCGTACATAGCGGCCCGGAAATGGGGACGATAGGTATTCATAGCAAGTTGGGGCTGCTGAGAAATATCATCTTTGGATTCTGATCCGCTTGTAGTCCTTGCAAGGTCTACTACGCTGGGACTGGTGGAGGTTGCTCTGAATAATCGGTTTACACAGGTTTGTCATCATGATTACCGGGCACCGGTTAATATCGGCCGACTATAAGTGTTGTCCACTTCAAGGTTGGGCCCTACACCCAAATCTTTGAACGTCCTTTCCATTCAGGTCACACTTTACTGAGCACGCAACATTTGGGATGTATTTACGCGCAGGAATGTCTGTGCTTCGTCCCAGTCTTGCTCGGGCAATGTCTTCCGCCTACCCAGCCCTTCCAATTCAACCACCTTCCATCGAGGAAGAGGCTACACAATTTGAAGAACGAACGTCGGAAATAGCTGAGTTCTTTGCCTCGCCTAGGTTCGCCGCGATAAAGCGGTCATACCCACCCTCTGCTGTTGCTTCCAAGCAAGGTTCGCTCCCCGTGCAGCCCCTTCCATCAACTCTCCTCGCGGACAAGCTATTTGGTGTCCTATCGAGGGCCGCCGAAGCTGGGAAGCCAGTACACACCATGGGAGCTATTGACCCCGTGCAAATGACACAAATGGCGCGTCATCAGGAAGTCGTATATGTTTCTGGTTGGGCAGCCTCAAGCGTGCTTACAACGGGAAACAACGAAGTTGGTCCGGATCTGGGGTGAGTGAGTTAGTCTTTTTTGTTGTCCCATAAACCCAAACGGAAACAAGAGATTATCCATACACTACTGTACCTAATCAAGTGCATCGGATATTTCGTGCCCAACAACTTCACGACCGAAAGCATTATGATGAACGCATCAACGCAACAACTGAACAAAGAGCAAAGATGGAATATATCGACTATCTGCGACCAATTATTGCTGATGCTGATACAGGGTAAGCTGCCAGTTGAACGCATTGGTTTACACTATAATTCTGAATTCCATCAGTCACGGCGGTCTTTCGGCTGTTATGAAACTTGTCAAACTATTTGCTGAATCCGTAAGCCTTTCCGCGTCGGATTTTTGCTGGAAGTGAATATTAGGTGTTATAGGGCGCAGCTGCTATTCATCTCGAAGATCAATTGCACGGTGGCAAGAAAGTAAGACCTTGATGCTAAATAAACTCCATTTAACCGGATTCAACGGTGCAGTGTGGGCATTTGGGGGGCAAGGTTCTCGTCCCAGCTTCGACACACGTTTCACGCCTAATTTCTGCACGGTTCCAACTCGATATGCTCAAATCGACGATGCTTTTGATTGCCCGCACAGATTCAGAGTCAGGAAAACTTATATCTTCCACTGTGGATGTTAACGACCATGAGTTCATACTCGGGACAACAACCAAAGGTACCAAGGGGCTTGCTCAAATATTGGACGAAGCCGAAGCGCGAGGCGCAACCGGCGCAGAAGTGGATCAGCTTGAGAAAAATTGGACTGAGGACCACAAGATGTGTACATTCAATCAAGGTAATACACTCCCTGGTTCAACCAACGAGCTAAAATATATTTGGGTATCTTAGCGGTCGAACAATCCATCAAGACCTCTAATATAGCCGACAAGAATGCGGCATTCCAATCCTACCTCTCTGCTGTTTCAGGAAAATCGAACACCGAGGCTCGAGCAATTGCAGCAGATATACTGGGCGAGCCTGTATTCTGGGACTGGGACCGTAAGCGGATTATTCACTCAATCCCTACGGGCGTGTATTCATTTCTCTTCAGTTCCGTGTACGCGGGAAGGCTATTACCATTACACTGGAGGCATCGAGGTGCGTGTTCACTGTAACTCAACCATTTTCTTCTCAAATGAATTACGTACAAGGCTGCTATCAAGCGGGCAATGACCTTTGCACCATATTCGGATCTCCTATGGCTCGAAACGAAGACCCCCGATCTCGAACAGGCCCGGTACTTTGCACGAAAAATTCGGGCAAAATATCCTGGAAAGTTAGTCCATTTTTGTGTTTTGCACCTTGAGAATCCAACGAATATTTGGCTGTAACCAGATGGTTTGTGTACAACCTGAGCCCGAGCTTTAATTGGTCGCAGCACGGGTTTACAGGTAAGTCCTATTTTGTTATCAAATCAATTAGGCTGAAGCCCCGTAGACGCTGACCTGAAGTCATTTGTTTGGGAGCTGGCATCAGAGGGGTAATAATAAAAATTTTCCATCCCATCCAGTGCACTCATCTTCCCGCTAGCTTTGTACTTCAACTGATTTCACTAGCCGGTTTACACAGCAACGCCACTGCCACAGGCATGACTATTTCATACTTCGCAGTCACAAACTGATGGATTGTATAGCCGAGCTTGCTGCCAGGTATAAGGATGATGGAATGTTGGCGTATGTTGACCTTGTGCAGCGGAAAGAGAAGGAGATCGGCTGCGATGTATTAACGCATCAGAAATGGTACCGCCATAGGCCAATATTGTTGACAAATGCTGACGGTAACTTAGGAGTGGCGCCAACTACATCGACAGGATCCTGCAAACAGTTTCTTCGGGTTCTTCCAGCACATCTGCCATTGGAAAGGATTCTACTGAGCACTCGTTTTGAGTTGGGAGCAAAATTATTCGTGTATTAACAAGTAGATATGATTAAATTCGATCCATGAGAACGAGGAGACCTTGGACTTGTCAGCAGGCGAGTCACAACGGTATGGACCACCACAGCACTGCAGACGCTGTGAATAAACTTGTCTCCGCTGGCGGAATGCACGTGTTTCCCAAACCAGGTTTATGACGTTGTTCCTTTGCACTCATACATACACATACTCGTCAGCCGGTCCCAGCAAGAATCCAGCTATTATCGTCCAAGAACTGCTAACGTCCTCATCCCATGGATGCGACGGAGACATTGGAAAATGTTGGTAGACACCCTCTAGTGTCCCTGGTATCTGCCTGTTTTTGGGTAATCTGTACGTACCCTTCTAGATAACAACTTTTTTCCTGATTCCGTCGCTAGTATGGCTTCTGTCATGGACCAAATCCTTGGTTGCATTTGCCACGATAACCATCCCCCGTCTGATCTATTCAATATTGTCATACTCCATGACTTTGACGGTGCGTGGGCCCTTGCTGCAGGCACGATTCTGTGCACTCATATTGCTCCTAGTTGAATTTCTGGTCGTTTGCTGTGATGTTTTTCCTTTCCGTGGTGGCCTTGAACTACTGGATCCGATTTCGATATCTCAACGATTACACTCAGCTCAAAGAGCCGCCCCTAGTTAAACCAGACGTGAATGAGCTTCACCCCGATGTAAACACAGGTATCGATATTTTTTGCCCCACCTATTGAATACCCATGGATAAACCTCCAGATCCACCGCCCCCATTCCACAATTACCTGGACGACTTCCTGCAGGCTGTTCGCGTCTTTGGATTTGTGCGTCGTGAATGATCAATAATTCTGATTAACTCATTATAATCTATCAGTTGGAGAAACCTGTGAGTCGTTGTCAACATGGGAGCGCGATCCACTTCTGATCCATCACGAAGGTGTTTCATGAACTTGCAAGACATTTACAAACAAGACGACTCATCGCAGGTGATAGCATGTCATTCGACCAGGATAAGAGCTTTTATTTTGTTGTCGATGGGACGGTCCAGGTCTTTGCGCAAACTGGGAAGAATCAGGAGGGTTCCCAAGGATTATGGGATGACGAGGATATGAACGGCTATCAGCTGCTTAATGAAGTAGGCAGTGGCGGCACACTTTCAAGTCTCTTCACCATTCTGAGCCTTTTCACGGAAGACGTGAAGATGAGCTGGCAAGATGAGGTCTCAGGGCTTTCCTGCGATAGTACAGCTGTTGATGATGGCCCAGCGGTGCCCCCATATGACCGCAGTCGAAAGAACTCAAACATATCGATATTTGACCTGGGTGCGGGACTCAACCATCATACCCGTCGATCTTCTGTCTCTTCGAATGCGTCGACTGTGCATCCAAGTGTGACAACAACCGCTTCTCCGCCCAGTGGTTCAGCGTCCCCAGCACCTCAGGACGAGCACAGGAACCCATCTCATCAGAAGAACAACCTTCCGCCGTATCCCCAAAGCGTTGTTGCTCGAGCAACCGAGGACACGACCCTGGCCGTAATACCTGCTGAAGCGTTCCGGCGTCTTACAAAGAAATACCCCAAAGCCACTGGTCATATCGTGCAAGGTATGCTATCTCCTTGGCGGATTGATAATACATTTATCAGTGCTTCGTTGATAGTAATCTTGACACGGTTCTCCCGTGTCACATTCAACGCGGCCCATAAATACCTCGGCCTAACGAGTGAGGTCCTTCGCACCGAGAAGTCCATAAATGATATTGCTTGTCATCCGCTGCCCACCTCATTTTATGAAGGGGGCGGCCTACAGTATTTACGTCAGCGCTTCGATGCGGTTGCCCCCACGTCTTCGGAATCCGACGGTGACTATTTTGGCCTTACACATTCCCCTGTTCCCATGTCCCCTCAAGTGACTAGCCACATACCAAAAGCTGCTCGCCCGCCGATACCGCCACCTTTTCCATCGCAATCGAATTCTTCATCTGGCAGGCCCTCGCGAACATCTGTCCAGGCTGGTGACCTGCTCATATCCACCAACCACTCAACCGATGGCTATCGACCTCTCACTCGCTCCTTTAGCATACTAAATACGCCCCGCATACCTCGCGCGCTCGATGAATCTGTCAGTGGATCAAGTCGAAGCCAAACTCCAGTCCGGCTATCAAGTGAGGATTTTGACTTGAGAGATGAGGTTATGTCCTGCATCGCAAAATCGATTGGCTTGCTCCAACCCCCCCTCAGCGGTGCTGATTCGATCGAAGCGTCACCCGCCATACGCCCAGTAGACACGCGACGCTCTCCAGGTCCATATTCATCACCATTTGGCTCTCTCTCTTTACTGGATATAGGAGACGACGCTTCGAGCAGCGTTACAGGCGGGACTTCTTCAGTCGTGAATGCTGGAGGGTATATGAGTGGCCTTGACAATGAGGTTGAAATTCTGTTTTTCTCTGCCGGAGCCACGTTGGCTAAGGCCGGAGACTCGAACACGGGTGCGTCCTGGAGTATAGCAAAACTCTGTTCTGACATGGCCCAAAAGGGTTGTTCTATGTAATTGAGGGATTCCTTGATATTCTTTTGCCTCCGCCACTCCGCACCACAGAAGACACGAAAACCGAGCAGCTTGGATCGGAGAAGGGATACCCGGCTACCTCAAAACCTGAGCCACCTCAGCAAAAGCTCCTTTTTACGGTAAAGCCTGGGGGAATAGCAGGCTACCTTGGTCAGTAACAAAGGCGACATCTTGTTCATTGTCTCACTCCCCCTTAGCGTCCTTGTGCAACACCGCTTCATATGTTGACATCAAGGCAAAGACGGACACCTATGTCGGCTTCTTGCCATCGCATGCTTTGGAAAGGTTGCTTGAAAAACGCCCAATTGTCCTGCTAACCCTGGCCAAACGCCTGATATCCATGCTCTCTCCCTTGGGTGAGTGTTCCATAACCTTACCACCTTCAGCTTCAAACCTTCGAACAGTGCTACACATCGATGCTTCGTTGGATTGGACCCAGGTTAACGCAGGTCAAGTGTTATGGAGGCCAAACGACGCGAGCGACAGTTTCTATATCGTTATCAATGGGCGTCTGAGGGCAATTTCCGAGAGCGAAACGGGTGGTGTAAAGATTGTAGGGGAATATGGACAAGGTGATTCTGTTGGTGAACTTGATGTTATTACTAGTTCTCCGCGGCGCAACACTGTGCACGCAATTCGTGATACAGAACTGATCAGAATGCCAAAAACGTTATTTAACGCGATCTCTGCTCGGTTAGTGTTAAATTGTGTAAATCGTATGTTCTCTTGGACCATGAATTGACCTAAGCATAGAAATCCCCAAACCACAGCACAGTAAGTGAATATAAAGTAGCACCGCCCCCACGATTAATTGTCTGTAGGCTACTCCGCATGATCGCCTCCCGAGTGAGAGACGAGGTCGACTCTTCTTCCAATGCGCAAGCGAGGAATGCCACTTCAGAACTCGGTTACAACAATACTAACCTCAAGACTGTCGCCGTGCTCCCTGTTTCGCGGAACGTTCCAGTCGATGCGTTTGCCCGTAAACTGCATGCCGCACTCGAGGGCATCGGCGCGTCAACGTCCTACCTCAACCAGGCTTCCGTCTCGAGCCACCTCGGGCGCCATGCGTTCACGCGCATGGGGAAACTCAAGGTGAGTGCGCCGCATGGCGGATTATGGGCCTAAATCTGATTGGAGCAGTCAGCAGGGTGGCTCGCAGATCAAGAACAACGTTTCCGCACGGTTTTGTATGTCGCAGACTCACCCGTGAACAGCTCGTGGACGCAGACGTGTATTCGGCAGGTACTTGCGCAGATTCATTATCTCGGAAGGGTCTGAGATTTTTGTTATGCAGGCGGATTGCGTCATGATTGTTGGGATGGGGGAAGATCCTGCCATAGGTGAATACGAGAGACTGCTGTTGTCAATGAAAACCACCGCACGGAAGGAGCTTATCCTGCTCCACCCTGATCGCTCGGTTGCGCCTGGGTCAACAAGAGAATGGCTCAAGGTTAGCACGTGAGATATTCATCCCTCCAACGCTCACCCGCTCTGATGTAGAATCGGCCATGGGTACATCAACACATCCACGTCGAGCTCCCGGTGTGTTTTCATCATTCCCTTCTATTCCTCATTTCCTAACAGCAGATCAGGGCCTGGTATTGCCTCTGCCCAAACCTGCAGCGATGCCAAAAGACCCCGACGCCGTCACGGCGCTTAAGAATCTGAAAGACAAGGTTCAGAGTGGGTTCCAAAAGTACCGCGGTGGCAATCCGGACCTGCGCCCGCAGCGACCGGCGCATACGAATGACTTTGCACGGTTGGCCCGGCGCATCTGCGGTCGCTCAATAGGGCTTGTTCTGGGCGGCGGTGGGGCACGGGGGATTGCACACTTGGTAAGCAATATATTGGTGTGATGGCAGACTCTTATTTTTCGGCTACTTATTTCTCGGCTACAGGGACTAATCCAGGCGTTGGAAGAATACAGCATTCCCATCGATCATATTGCTGGTGCGCCTCAATTATGGTATCTTTTGGGTGGATTTTCGTGACGCGTGTGTAGGCACGAGTATTGGGGCGTTTATTGGCGGGCTGTATGCCCGCGAGGGCGACTTAATTTCAAGTTCTGGACGTGCGAAGCAGTTTGGTGGAAGGATGGGAAATATATGGCGGATCTTGTCTGATGTTACATATCCCATTGTGGCATATACAACGGTATACCTCATCCCTCATAATCTGCTACCATGCTCATCAACCCCAGGGACACGAATTTAATAGGTCGATATACAAAGTAAGTTCTAATGGGTGTGCGTGCTCGCGGAGGCTCAATGCATGCAGTCGTTCTATGATCTACATATCGAAGATATGTGGCTTCCGTATTTCTGCAACACCACGAATATCATGACGTCGCGAATGGAAATCCACGAGACAGGATACGCATGGCGCTTCATTCGTGCGTCCCACTCGTGTCATTAACGATGTCCGTGTGCTGACCGTGATGGTGGCATAGGTGCGTCGATGACGCTGGTAGGATTACTCCCACCGCTCTGCGATAATGGAAGCATGCTCGTTGATGGTGGATACAGTAAGTGCGCCCCCTCTCTCCACCATTCGGCCTGACAGCTATATGTGCCAGTTGATAACTTGCCCGTGTCCGCGATGTTCTCCAAGGGCGCGAGCGCGGTGTTTGCCTCGGACGTTGGCTCGGTGAGCGCCCCTCCTTCATCCGCTTTGTGAGTTGGTACAATCCTGACGGCTGTGGGTAGCTGGACGACAACTCGCCACGCAATTTTGGGGATTCGATATCGGGATGGTGGTTACTGATCAATCGGTGGAACCCATTCTCAAATGCACGGCATGTGCCTGCGATTACCGAGATCCAGAGTCGGCTGGCTTAGTGCGTTTTCACCTACTTCTTGCAAGCTGAAACTGACTACTTGTATAGTGTGTCGAGCGTGAAGACGCTCGAGGATGCGAAGGTAGCAAAGGGATGTTTATATATCTCAATGCCCGTGCAGGACGTACGTGCCAGTTTTTCTTATCGGTGGGGCGATACTCACATCTTGGGAGCAGTATGGAACGTTGCAATTCAGCAAGTTTGAGGAGATACAGAGGAAAGGGTACGAGGCTTCCGTGGATATCCTAAAGCGGCTTGGAGAGGAGGGACGCCTGCCATCAGCGGTTATCGGTGGAGAGGCCGTGGGGGGCAAAACAAAGGGGCGAAGTGCGCGGCGGAATTCAGTGTAACTTAGTCGGCAGATGGCTTGACCTGCTAGAATATGTCCATAACCACGATAATAACTAGGCTCATGACCATCCCTTCCATTGAATCACAGGATGCAAAACCGCGATTTCTGGGGAGACTGGATGAATGGATTTCAAGCCCGTGAGGGTGAGATGTGGTCACATTCTTTGATTTGAGACTGGGTTGTTGAATATTTTCAAAGAGGGGCAGGATGAGCAGTCAGGGCATCCCAGACGGTGGCTAGATTAGTTTGATGCCCTCAAGCTGAGTTTTGTGGGTGCAGAGGTAAAACCAGACACAATATGATTCACCACGTCCCCCCGGGCGGGGCCATCTCCCGGACAATGAGCTCGATAACGTCAAGTGTAAATGTGAGTATAATTAGTCCTACTCCATTTCAGGTTTCCCAATCTCATTGCACAAGGCCTCGTGACTATTGACCTCGTGCGCCGCAGCGCACGTATCCACAGTGGGTAAGGTGTTTGTGACCACGTCCTAATCGTGCAAGGGCAGTCCATCTTTTCTGCTGGAATCAACAACAAAGTCTATCTTACGAAGGATGCTATGCCGCAGGCAATGTGGCATCTGCGCCTCCAGGACTTTGCGCATGTGAGGCGAGTGCTCAAATAGCGGTTGGTTGTATATATTCACGTGGAGGCACTGGAGTGCGGGCGCGCGGCGGGAAAGCATGACATCAAGGTCATCCCACTCCAGCGGAACATTGAGCGGGAAGTGATAGTTGTAGCCATGTGAGAGATTAAGGGCCACACAACGGAGTGCGGGCGAGTCAAAGTCGAGCAGTGCGAGAGGGACGTGCATGCCGAACCTATAGGGGAGCTTGAATAGGGAGATCCGCAGGGAGTGCAGATGTGGGCGGGGATGCGGGGGTAGGCACGCAGAGATCTGGGCTAGGGGAGGTCAGTCTTGGTGGTGTGAAACAAAGCTATAAACATACCATACGTCGGCTCGTCCTTGAACGAGATGTCCAGGGTGCGGAGACATGGACCAAGAGCGCTGAGGAGCCCACCCACAGACTGGAGTTCACTAGAGACAACATCGAGGAGGGTTAGGTGCTGAAGTGTAGGTGGGTGTCCGGAGAGCCAGTTGAGAAGTGGGATGCGATGTGTACCAAAGCTGTTGTAACTGAGAGCGTGCAGGCGCGAGGGTGGAAGCAGATTGCTAGAACCGTCGCTGATGGTCCGGTTCTCATTTGAATGGATGTAATACACAGAAATGCGCTCGAGATTAGGCAGGGCAGACACAAGTGTATGGAGAGTGTGAGAATCGGGAAATGGGATCACGAATAGGTCGAGATCTCGGAGGCGAGGAAATGTGGTGGGGATGAGTGGAATAAGACGGGTGCTATGGAGGACGGAAAGACGAATGGCCTGAGCACGGTCAAAGAGGGAAAGTGTGCTTTCAAAACCGTTGGATCGATCGCGACGAAAGCTGGAGATGTTGAGGCGAGATACGTAGTGGGGGAATGTAAGGCCAGCGTGGAGGTCGTCGGGGCGGTCAGTGCGTAGAGTAAAGTCGTGGAACAGGACGCGGAGCGCGATAGGGTGCCAGGCCTTACATACGAGGGTGCATGCATACAATTCCGGCTGCAAATCAGCTAGCTGCTCGATGATAATCTGGATGAGTTCAAGTGGGAGTTGCGCTCTTGGTCCGGGGGAGTTCGAGGTTGGCATCATGGTTGTGGAGGAGAATTGTTTCACTACATACTGGGAATCTTTGTAGCTACTCATGTAATACATAAGAGTATGTAGTTGCATCCTACATTTCATCTGCGAGGCAAAGAACACAGATAATATAATGAAAGAGATTGGGGATTCATGAAAGCTGGGTCTGCTTCCAACTTTTCGACTACGGATGATACAGGCTTGCTATAATCATTCGGCAAAAAAGACTGGGCCGCGGGTTACTATCCAACACTTCCCCGAACGACCGCTCTCTACCAACGAACAGTGACTACAATTGAGAATAATAGGCTGTTCCCCGAATCTCCCATATAGTGGCTACCTCTGACCGCGGCTGAGGCCGATTACAAAATCTATATTGGTGAGGACGCTGCGCCATTGCCAGTGCGACGGTTGCGTCTCCAAGATCTTGTTCATTTCCCAAGCATACCGATTCCCGTGATAGTACATGGATCTACTCAAGTGCGCTGCGAGCACGGTCTTGAGGTTCCCCCATTATGGGAGATCGAGCATATAACCGTCATAGTAGTATTGGATGGTGTGGGAGGACACACAACGCAGTGCGGGAACTTCAGCATCGTGCAGGATGCGGGGACTCCATCAAAGTCGAGCCCAGTGGAGAGGTTGTGGTATAGAGTATACAGACAGTGTAAGTGCGAATTGGCAGGGAGGCTAAACATGGATAGTTTACACGTACTGGACGCAACGTAGTGGTGGAATGAAATATCCAAGGTGTGGAGACTCGGGCCGAGGGCGTGGAGAAGCGTGCCGACGGTTTGAAAGGGCGAGGTGCGCGAGCGGAGAGCCAGCGGAAGGATGAATACGATGCGCGGTGAAATCCTTATACACAAGTGTGCGCAGCCGCGAAGGTGAGCCGTTGGGCGCGAGGTTGATAACGTCATAGGCGTGTGAGACCGAGAGGCGTTCGAGGTCAGGAAAGACAGCTACGAGTGCATGGAGGCTGAGGGTATGTGGAAACGGGACCATGAGGTCACAAAGGCGGGGGCAAGTGCCAAAGAGGAGAACAATGCAGATGCTGTGGATGGCGGAGATTTCGATTTAGGTCGGAAAGCAGCTATTTTATGCTGTAAAAACAATGGAACCCAGGGCAGTTTTACGAATGAATTGGGTATGAGGTAGCCTAGCTTCTCCTTGACACATAACATATACCTTGCCTATCCCGCCACCCCCCATACACCGAGGCATCCACATCTTCATCAAGAGCTCAAGCGTGGCCGTAAGTCCTTGGGTATCAATCGCGGGTAGGGGTTTATGCACACAGTGAAGGCACTTAAGCGCGGGGATGCGGTGAGCAAGCAGGGCGTCGAGAGCGTTCCACCCCAGGGTGTCGGGTCGGGTGTACAACGTGATGAAGAGGGTGAGGCAGGAGAGTGTGGAGCTGGCACTGTGAATCAGAGCGGAGGCGAGGTCGAGGTCGAGGGAATTGGTGTCACAGCCCGTGTCGATGCGGAGGGTCTGCAGGCGAGTGTTGGAACTCAGCAGCTGGGCTGGGAAATGGATCAGGCGCTGTAGATGATGATACATAGTGTGAACATACTGGGTGCATTACACGTGTGTCTGAAGGAAATGTCAAGCGTGCGTAGGTGCGGACCAAGGGCGCGTAGAAGCCCGTAGGTAGATTGGAGCTCGCTAGGAATAATCTCATGAAGAGTGAGGTGCTCGAGCCTCAGTGGGCCGGCCAAGAGCCAATCGAGGAACAGCACGCGGCGAGGATGGCTGAACACACACGTAAGAGTGTGGAGGCGTGTTGGGGGCGGAAGATCGCTGGGGTGATGGCCACCCTTCTCTGGAGGGAGATTGACACGTATGGACCATATAGAAAGAGTTTCGAGCTCAGGAAACGCACCGACGAGTCTATACAAGGCGCGGATGTCACCCACAAGGTTTATCTGAAGGTTAAGCTCACGGAGACGAGGGAATGCGCTGGGTAGTAGGGGGAGGATGTGGGTATGGTTATGGACGGCGAAACGGAGCGAAAGGACGTGGTCAAAGAGCTGAATGGTCTTGGCGATGTCGGTGGCCCCAGGGTGGTTGGTGCCGGTCATGCTGAGGCAAGAAACATGATGAGGGAATATATAATTAGGACGGAAGTCGTCCGCAGAGTTGATTGCAAGGTCAAAATCGTGGAACAAGACGCGTAGGACAATAGGGAGCCAGGATTTGCACACAAGTGTGCATGCACGCAGGGTAAGTGGGGAATCAGCCAGCTGCTCGATAACCTCACCAATGAGCTCAAGTGGGAGTCGCATTTCGAATTCTTGCTCTCAACAAATTTATAAAGCGCGTGGACACTTGTGGATTGTTCAATGTCCAAGTCACCGTAGAAGTCAATGGTTGGCATTCAAGCTACAAGTTCAATGTGACTACGCCCACCAGCGCTAATCAACTCGAATTGTATGCAATCTTCCGATTTCCGAGAATTCTACGATCATTCTTCTAGTCTGGAAACGTAGTCAGTGATGGAGATCTAGGGAATTCAGCTCTGTTTTGGTGTCAATCTTTTACTGAGTGCAATTTGATTTGTGGAAGGAGACATGGGTAATGGGACTATCAGAGCGCGTGAAACAACCGAGTCACCGCGAGCCATGTCCTTGCCCAAGTCGGGTCTCCACTGGCTAATGCAGGCCTTGTCTCATCACAATTGGAGGGTGCAGCTTCCTGGAGCACTCTACGCTGCGGCTTGACTTAATACATATCTATTTCGATATCTCCCAGTACGAATAAGAGTATCACTTCTGGCCCCCGTCCACAATCTTGGCCTCCTCCACCCTGCGGTTATGGTCCACGCTGATGTCGTCCAAAATTTTCTTTGCGCCCGTATCGATCAGGATCTTGGCCAGCTTCGCTCCAATCCCTTCTGCGTCGTCAACACTCTCCACTTTCTGCTCCAAGGTATGCTCGACGTGAACATCACCGTCGATTCCAGTTACGCAGCCCGTCAGCTTCAAGGTATTCCCGTTCAGGCTGCTTGCAACACCAACCGGTACACTGCATCCACCCTCCAATACCCGTAAACATGCACGTTCAGCGAGACACATCCATTGTGTCTCTCTATGTGTCAAAGTTTTGCATAGCTCTAGTGCCTCTGCGTCGTCACTGCGGATCTCAACAGCAAGCGCGCCTTGGGAAACAGCGTGAAAGAGAACGGGGGGGTGAATGTCGGCTGTAATGCGATCTCCCATTCCAAGTCTCACCAACCCCGCTTTAGCGAGAATCAATCCAGCGTATGGACCATCTGGAGCGTCGAGCTTCGCGAGACGGGTGTTTCTGCCGTTATGCGTTAAATGATGCAAATCAATTGCGTTCAATTATACACACAAATTTCCCCGCTAGTTGGATACGTTAAAATTTGCCTAGACCGATAGCTATGAATATACTCGCCACGTCCAGGAATTTGAGCCCAGGGAATTTCCGCTTCAACTGGGCTACTCTCCGAACACTACTGGTTCCGACCACACTCCCTGCAGGCAAGTCCTCCAATTTTTTCCAGTTCTCCCCCTGTTTGACAACCAGGCTGTCCACCGGATCTTCTCGCTCCAGGATTGCGCCGATCATGCAACCGTCCGGTAGAGAAGTTGGGACATCTTTGAGGCAGTGAATCAACATATCAACCTCGCGCTCTTTGAGTGCGACCTCGAGCTCCTTGGTCCACAGAGCTTTCCCCCCAAGAAGATATAATGCTTGCGATTGATTTTTGTCCCCTGCTGTAGACATAAATGAGGTGTCGAACTGAGGCGATCTCGTGTCATTGGCAGAGGGTGGGAAGTGCGCCCGTAATGCATCTCGAACGGTATTGGTTTGGATCCGGGCCAGTTGAGATCCTCGTGAGGCCAAGATAAAAGTACGCTGTGTTGTAGGTGAATCGCCAGTCGTGGCCATGATGCGAGTGAGGTTTCTGTGAAGGGGGATCAGTCGCCGGGGTAGGTTGATGATCCATCTTTCACGCTCTCTGCTCAGTAATAACAATAATCCGTGTGAAAATATCGACTCCGGAGTCCAAGCAGAGCCCCGAAAGGACCGACGGCTGATAACCGCCCAAGATGTCAAATGAATCAAAGGTCCTAAATAAAGGAGATTGTAAGCACGATGAGCGAGATTTTATCACCTTGCTTCACATGCAGCTTATTTATGTTTGTGTGGAGAAACAACACCAGCCCACTCAAGGGAATGGGCAGGCATCACAGATCATGTTTGATTATTTTGAGAGCGGCGACCTCTAGTTAGAAAGCGGTGCTACGCGCAATCGCTGTTTGAAATAGACAACGTCAAGGATTCGAGGAAAATATCACCCTCCCATGATGTGACGAAGTAGAAAGCCCAACTTGCAGTGGATGTACCAGGCATATCTCGCCCACCATGCCGCTCTCCGCGCACAGGGGCATGCCCGCCACAATCAGGCGCGAAAGATCGGATAAATCGGGTGTATCTGAGTATATCGGTCCGTACATACACACATGGAAGCACTCGAGCGTGGGGATGCGGCGGGCGAGTAGGGTGTCAAGGGTTTCCCAACCCGGTACCACGAGCCTCTTGTGGTAGGCATAGGAGGCGGCCATGAGTAATGTGATACAGGAGAGTGTGTTGCTAGCGGTGCGGATCAGGGGGAATATGATTTCCAGGCGGAGAGCAGCGGGCACCGTGCCCGTGTTGATGCGGAGGGTGTGCAGGCGGGTATTGGCACTTAGAATTGGGATTTGGGCTAGGAGAGATATGTTAGATTATGGGAGCGATACAAGGCGTATACCCACCGGGTATGATCCCTAGCCCCGTGAAAGTGATGTCAAGCGTTCGGAGGCGGGGGCCAATAGCGCGCAAGAGTGCGCTCGTGGATTGGAACTCATCTGGAGTAATAGAACCAAGAGTAAGATGCTCGAGTGTCACTGGGTGAGCCAGAAACCAACGGAACAACCCCCCTCCGTCGGGTTTGTACACGACAGTGTGAAGGCATAAGGGCGGTGGAGGATAATCAGAGTGGGCCTCAATGTCATGGGCCCCCAGGACCACACCATCTACGAAGAGGATTTCGAGCTTGGGGAACGTTGCTATGAACGCGTGAAGACTCTGGATGCTGCATGTGCCTATGTCGATACCAAGCTCGCAGAGATGGGGGAAGGTGCCAGGTAGCAATGTGGGGAGGATGTGAACGCCAGAGATTTTAATGTGGAGTGAACGGACTCGGTCAAAGAGTAGAAAGGTCGTGGTGGGGTCAGCGAAGGGGGTCCATGGATCAAAATCGCCGATGGAGAGATCATACACATGATGAGGAAACACGAATTCGGGCTGAATCTCATTGGCGATGGCGATGTCGAAACTGAGGTGGCGAAACAAGACGCGAAGGACAACAGGAAGCCAGGATTTGCACACAAATGTGCATGCACGCAGAGCACCCGGACAATCAGCCAGATGCTCGATAATCTCATTGATGAGCTCAAGTGGGAGTTTCATTCTGGGTGAATGGGAGTGGCTTTTCAAGATCAGACTGAATAAGCGCGGAGGATAGTTGTTTCATTTGCGTCGTAAGAAAAACACAGAAATCGTAGGACTACAACGTAACTATGTACCAACACAAGATGCAACAAGAGATAGCTGGGATGGAACAGGTCATTGGATGGTCATACAGACAGGTCGTAGGTCTGCGCATGCGCAGAGCAGGGTGCGTGACATCGCACGTGGAGGCGGAAGGTGCATGTCGAGAGGCGTATGATGTGTTCCATAAGAATGAGAGAATAGCAACACACCCAGACAATCGCCGACTAGCGGGATATGTTCAACAGGGAGCATCGAGCTCTTCCAACTTCACCAAGCGTGGACAAGGACCGGGCGCAGCAGAAGCATCAAAGTAGTCAGCGTGTCGGGTGGCAGAATGGAACTAGCCATAACGTGCCAGCGGACGGCGATGACACACAAGACACCACACGCGCAGGGTAAACTGTCGGTTGCCGATCCGCGCAGGAAGCGGCGCGGGGGGAGATTGGCGGTGCGATTCAGAATTCGGCGGAATGGAATGGATCATAGTCATAAATCCCTCAACACCTCACCAGTCAAGGTGTGTTCCCCTCATACGAGTGATTCTAGGGCCATCAGACGCGCCTTCATGAACATGCAATGTCCACGGCGATTCAGGCCAACCCTGGGCGGGAACCAATGAGAGGGAAGCAATAAGAAAGCGAGGGAGACGGGAGGTGGAAGGTGGGGATGGGAAACACAGCAACGAGCATGGGTTGGATACTCGAGTCGCTGCGCGTAGGGATGGGTGATGGAAGTGGGAAAGGGATGATGGTGGAAGCTGTGGCGGAAGGTTGTATAAATCACTGATATCAATAAAAATGTGATGCTTGGCGATATGCACCAGGGTCCGGCGAGGGTGGGGTAGGGAAAAGGATCGTTCAATCCAGAAGGCTTGTGGGTGGGAGTGTGTGCGGGTTTGTCATGAGAAAAAACCTAATCGTCGAGGGCCAGACGAGTTGATGCCGTTGTATTGGCACACGCGAGGCACGGAACCACAATGAAGTGGTCGTCGCCTCAAGCGTGTCGATGGACATGTCTAGTTGGATTCGGGATACCGGAGCGAGGGATCGACGGGTTATCTACAAAATGGATGGAGGTACAAGAAAGCGTCGAAGGAGGCGAAGCACGCACTGGCGGCCAATGGGCCGCAGCTGTTTGCGCTTCAAACTCTACCTGGGTCTTGCGTCAGTGTCGTCCAAGCTGAGGGTGTCTACCAGAAATCCAGTGAGGTCCATCATCAATCATCAATGACGGTGACTGGTCGGAATTTCTCCGCTTCATCGGTGCGCGTATCAAGAGGTGACCACAGGTCTGAACCTCGATGCAGCAGCACCAAAGTCGTCGAAAGCGTGCAGCACGGCTGCAAATGAGAACAGGCACATGTCCGGGAAGAAGCGTGCATGTGCGTCGACGCAGAATAAAAAGCCTGTGAGCGAGTTTCCCTGTCGACCGAGCAACCTATGCAAGGGGATGAGGGGTCGTGAGATATTGCGTAATATATACAATAATGCGTGATAGTCCGTTTCATAAATCAAAGCAGTGTCACCTGTCCAGGCAGGATGGGTGGTGTATTTCGAGGTCGTGTGTATCGTGTTTTGGTCGTGTGGATGAGCCCGACACTAGGATTTTCAAAGGAGGTGGCCTTCAGAACGACGTCGAGGGCACAAGCGTTGATGCTCCACCGGAAGTGGAATGGCGCTGGTTCGCAGTACCAAGCATCAAAGCTTCGTTGACGTTGCGGAGGCGGTGGACCTCTGCCTCAGCGGATTTTAGGCGCATTTCCAGCTGATCTTTGACAGTCTCAAGGTAACGGAGATGGCTCGTGGCTATAGATCAATCAATGTCAGGCTCATCTAGGCATCATCGACATCAAGAGAACGGACCTCTATCAAGGAGGGACACCTTGCTGGACTTTTGGTTGGACGCGGGGAGAGTGTCCTTGAGACGTGCGTAACCGTCTCGGAGCTCATCTCGCCTCCGTTGTTCCGATTCGATGCGTTGCTTGCGAATGGTCTCGCGGCGCCTGCAACCCTAGTTAGATATAAAACGTGCTGATTGATTGTCATCACTCACGAATCGGCACCTCCAGCCGATAGATTCGAGGCGGGCTGGAAGTCGTCGTCCTCTTCGTCGCTCTCATCATTACTTCTGCTGAGTCTCCGTCTGTGAGCGCCCCTGGCACTGGCGCGTGTGGTGGGCGCGGCGATGGGGTTGAAGCGATGCGACCTGGGAACGGTCGCAGCGTATGGGATACTCGCAGGGGG
>QGOG01003487.1:0-10813 GCA_003313185.1 Collybia sp. MG36 | reverse complement strand
CATTTCCCACCCTATCTGGTGCGGGTTGATGGAGTTCCCACAGCAATTGGAATTCTTCACACGCTTGGCATGTCCACCGCGATATCAGCCAGGGAAACGTATTGTTTTACGAGGGCAGAGGAAGACTGTCTGACCTCGAGCACTGCAAGCCCTTCTCAGAGTTGGGCGCGGATGACATACGGGCTGTGCGTTACCTCAGCTGGCCAACGGCTCTTACATCCACGCCGCGGTTATGGTCGTAGTGGCATAGCGCAACATCCGAAACACTCTCAGAGTTCCAGTTCTTCATCCTAACATGATGTCGAATCTGTGTGGTGGCTTTTGGTCTTTGCGCTGTTCTGTAACGGTGTCAGCAATGCACCCCCGGACACGGCTCGTGAGGATCTCCAGATGATGAACGCCCAACATTTGTTTTCAAGGAGTTGGAACAGCACCACTCGTCAAAACAGTTTCTCATATGGGCGATTCGCAGAAATGAAGGATAGCCTTCCCTCTATTCTCCACCCCCTTTGCCACATCGCTGAAGACTTCGTGAAAGCCGAGCAGACTGAAACTCTCAATCAAGCAGGAGCCCCCTCCATCCTGTTATTTTTTCGAAAGAAGCTCCGCAAAGCGATTAAGTTGTCCAAGGACATTACTCTCGTTCCGGGCCTGAAATTCGAGCACAATCGGCCTGCAAAACGCAAACGGTCCGCGGAAGCGGCGAAGGAAGATGGTGGGAGGCGAGGCACAAAGAGACCCTCAGGAGAGTGATTACGCCGTCTCGGAACACCACCCTTGTTGCGGGTCTGAAATTCAACCGCAAGCGCCTCTAGCATTATCAGCCGATGAGGCAGAGGAAAGTGTTAGGGAGGGGGGCTGTGAAACTGCTGAGAAACGTTTTATAACCGTGCCAGCAATAGTGTCACCGAATCGAGGGGGAATATGAACCAAGGATTATCGCTATTGCAGATTGAATAAACGAACGGGGCGGCCTGATGTCAGGCGCCCACAATCGAGGCGTGGAGCGGAACGTAGCTCATATTTATGGCAATACATTTCGATGTAAGACGTTCGTAATATTGGAGGTCATGCCAAACACATAGCCTACGACGTCTACCCTGCCTTTGGGTGCACATCTGGCAAATCGTCGTCCGGGTAAAGCTGCAAGGCGGTCGCACCCCTTGAGTCGGGTATCAGGGAGAGATCGTGGGTAGGAATTCACCTTGCCAGGATTGAACAAGCCTAGTGGGTCAATCGCTCGCTTCACTGTCTTCATGAGGCCGACCGTTCCAGGCCCTAGCTCCTCGACCAGATATTCTCGTTTCCCGATGCCAACCCCGTGCTCGCCAGTGCCTGCGAGAAACAGAGTGATCAGTGCCCCGAGCCTCTGGGTGGGATCGAGGCTTACAAGTGCCATCAAGCGCAATAGCGCGCTTCACCATCCGATGCACGGC
Source organism: Collybia sp. MG36 (assembly GCA_003313185.1). Lineage (NCBI taxonomy): Eukaryota > Fungi > Basidiomycota > Agaricomycetes > Agaricales > Clitocybaceae > Collybia > Collybia sp. MG36. The sequence continues at coordinate 9,377 of QGOG01003487.1, read as the reverse complement.
CTCTCGGGCGATAGCAAGTTCTTCATCTGTTTTGAACAACAGGAGGGAGTGGAAATTGCCATCCCCGACATGGCCGACGACAGCGGACACAATTCCTAACGTGGAAAGATCTTTCTTGGTTTCGTATACGAGCTCTGGAAGTTTCGACACTGGCACGCTGCATCGGGCATATTCAAGACCCGCCAGGTATCCAACTGACACAAGTGAACGTACCAAACATCTGTACTCCACCCACGGCTCCCCTCGACGAGGGCTAGCCCCGAATAATGGGCATTCTTCCTGTCTGCCCAGATGTCCTCCGCTTCCTGCTCGTCAATGGCTAACCGGAAGTCGAATCCTCCATGTTTTCCCGATATCTGTTTCACAATCTGCGCTGTCTCTGCTAATGAGGCGGGCGTCGGACCCTGGAATTTGAAGAACAGGCTGTCCTTTTCTGGCCATTTGTGCGTGGAGACTCCGAAAGTGTTTGTAGCACGCATAAAGGTCGAATCCAGAAGTTCGACGCACTCTGGGAGCAATACCAGAATAAGCAATGGGTGGGGAAATGACTGAAAACGCACGAATCCCGACGCCCTGGTTCATGATTTCGAGGACAGCTTCAGTGGCTCTCCGCACATCGGGGAAATGAACTGCCGCGACTGTTGTGGGGAGCACAGGAGCCAGGCGGATAGTGACTAAACCTTTGTTAATCACTGCGACATACCTGGTATGTGTGTTGCGTGGTACGCACCTTCAGTGACAATCCCCAGCGTCCCTTCAGCACCAATGAACAATTTGGTCGTGTCAAAACCCGCACTCGACTTGCGTGATCGACGCCGGGTCTTGATGACCTCCCCTGATGGTAAAACGACGGTCTGACGCTCATAAGTCTCGTATTACAACCAAATCTCTCAACCTACTGCGTTGAGGAACCATTCCCCTTTGGCGGTGCCGTATCTGACGGCATTGGCTACAAATTAATGAATCAAATACAGGATCAGGAATGAGAGAACCGACTTCCAGAGCAACCTGTGCTTAGCATCCCCCCGATTGTGGCAGTCGGGGCAGGGTCGATCTAGAGAAAATCTTGTAGAGATGACTTTGTGTAAATTGGAAAGCCTACGGGAAAGAAAAGAGGGATTCCTGGGAAAGTCAGTAACACGGAAGAGACAGGTCAAGAGGGCGGACGTACCCTTTTTGCGCAGTGTGTTATTGATGTCTACCCAGCTCGCGCCAGCTTGGCATACGACGTCCGAATCGGCCTCTGAAATGCGTTGAATTTCCATCCATGTTGGAGAACTTCAACATACCGTGAATGTCTAGTATCTGGTCCATATCCCGCATGTCTACGCATATCCCACCAGCAGTGTGCTATGCAGGATCACGATGAGTATTATGACAACTCGTATATGTTTTCGCAGCGTAACATACACCACGGAAGTGGCCCTCCAAACTAGTTGCTCCGGAGTATGGCGTGATCGGCATTCGATATTTTGTCGCAATCTGAACGACGCGGACGACATCTTGGGTTGATTTGGGATAGACTACCACGCTATGTGATATGCCTTGAAACATGATCAAAAGATGCTTTCAGAGTATCTGGACAAACTCACCCGGGTGATAATCGTTGCTCGAGAACCCATGAGCATAAATGACATCCGGATCTGTGGATATGGCGTCCTCAGATTCAGAAAATTCAGCCTTCAATTCTTGAATTGCCCTCTGGAAGTCCTCAGGTGATCCAAATTTGCCGAAACCGGGATCCGCCAGGTTCAAACCTCCGCCACCACTGGCAGTGGTCGTCGAACCGTTTGCCGTAGTCGCAATACCATAACCAGCCACCCCACTCCCAATTGATGTCACTAGAAATATCAAGAGCTTGGACAGATTGGCGCTAGTGACGGTACGTGACGAGTTGGAATTGGAGCTTTCTGGTCGTTTCGTTTGAGCACTAGCGTGGATCCCTGAGCCGAGTGGGGCGCGTGGATGCCAGGCTGCGCGCCTGAATATTTCTAGACGTTGTCCTGCTTGTCCACTTGAGCGAAGGAGCTTGGAATATCGCAAGGCTGTCTTGAAGATGATATGATTGACCATAGTCTTTCAAATTTGGATCCAATCCAATGGTCGGAGGCAGGAGCGGGCCGTCGAACCGACCCACTTCAAGGCCTCAGCCTCATGTATGCTTCATGCTTCTATTTGTACATAGTATTAGAAATCATGCTATAATCCGCGAATCATGACATAGGCAGGGTTTCCAATAAATGATTAGAAGAGGATGAGATATCAAATGAGGGAGTGGATAGGGATTTGAGGAACCACCAGCGAAGAGACCAAACTACTACTTCCTTTCTCCATAGGCCAGGAGAGACGCTGCATGATCCATGGTAGATATAAATAAATTTGTTGTTGGACGACACATTTTACTCGAAAATGTTCGAAGATGACGATCCAATCAATACCGGGGTCGGTTGTACCGCCGCAGTGAACCTCCAAGGGAGATCCGCGCGACCCCGCCTGTTGAATTCCCACGCCCGCCACCTCCCCCCTCCGACACTAGTCTTCGCTGACACCAGCCTGCTGATGAAAGTCTGGGTCGAAGAACCGCCCTGGTTGTGTAGTATCGCTTTTACCCGAGGATAATCGGATATCCGAGCTCCGGACCCAGCCTCCCCCGGCATGAATGGCCTGGTGTACCCACTTCTCGTTTTGGAGCGCGGAATGGAAATGGTCGCTGGTTCGTTCGCAAGCATGAACGGGCTGACGTGGCCGCGCTGGGTGTGTAGGCGCGGGACAGCAAACTCCAGTGTATCACCGGAAACGGCGCGGCGACGATACAGGATGATAATCAGGGCGATCAGGCCAACTCCCGCAACACCTGCAATAGTACCGCCTGCAATAACACCTTTATGGACTGCCAGGGGGGTGGTCGTACTGCTCGCGCCGCTGGTGCTCGCTGTACCCGGTGCGGACGGTAAGGTAGGGACATCAATCCTGTCTCCGAAAATTAGCTTTGTAGCCGACAAGGGGTGGAAAGAACGAACGTATATTGTGCGTAATCGAAAATCATGAAGGATTCGCTCTTCGCTTCCATCGCAATAGTGTGAGGCATATTACTCAGACTTGTATTGGCATAGACCAACTGGTTGTACTGGAGCACATTTTGTAGGAAAACCTCGGGAGGGGTCCGATAATTTTTAACCAGTTGTCCATCCAACCAGAAATTGCAGTTTGCAGTCATAATGGCTCCGTTATAGGGGTAACTGGCGATAATAAAGTATATGTAGATAGCCGTCCCTAAAGTAAATTCGGCGGGGCCCAATCCCTCAGGAACACAAGCACATACCATGGAAAGTAAATGTAGCAGCGACGTTCTCGTCGTCCAAACAGGTTGCGGAGCTCCACGTGTTATTATATGCATTTTTGGGGTCAGGATTGGCAGCGCAGCCACCGCATGTATCCTGTGAATTCCAGACTGGCTCAAGGTCATCCGCCAGCGGTAGATATTGGACTTTGAATCCGGTCTGCGAATCCCCGAGACCGTCGTCGATTGTTTGGTTGACGAGGATAGCATTTGAGACCTGGATGAGCAGTATGAAAACAAAGAGTCTGGGTGTTTTGACCCACCGCATAATTTCCCTCAAACACTGAACCCTCTGGTAATTAATAGTCGTGCAAGGGGGATGTGACATGGATATGGAACATTTCACAGCCGAGAGGGTTAGCCATTACCGTCCGGCACGCAGTGATATTCTCTAAATTTGAACTAGATGAGGTTTCAGGGCACCATGTGTTGATAGATGTGTTCGCGCGGTCAAAATTGATAGGACGATTAGTTCAAGTATCCACACTGGCATGCCATCGCTTTGCAATAGCGGGTATTGGAATTTGAGCCCAGTCAGCGAATTCCCGAGACTGTCGTCGACTGTTGAATTAACCAGGACAGTATGGGGTATCTGCAGGAGGGATGAAGACGCGGGAAGGCATGGGCATGAGTGCTACGACTGCCGAGCATTCTGGAAATTGATTTGCGGCTGTGGACTGGAGAGACTTCAGTGTGGCGATGGTAGTATGGAACATCTCACAGCCGAGGGGGCCAGCCAGGGGGCATCATTGTTGTGAATTAACCAACACAACGTCGCTACAGGTGATTCGTGAATCCTGGTGTTGTGATGGTCCGGCCAACTTGAAGCGATAGTCAATTTCTGGAATATGGAACTGAGCCAGTCGCGCATGGTGCAATGTCACTGATTGGGGTTGGATATTATTGTATCACCCATCGAACCAGCACTGCAGGAGTGCCAGCAAGGATGTTGGCGAGCAGGGAGTGATTAGTCAGCGACTCAGCGAAGCATTCTCCCACGCGCGAGGTCCTCTGCATTTCGGCCGGCGCCCAGCCTTTGAAACTGAAACAAACTAGCCACTCTGAGTCCTACAAGCCGGAGCTTGTAAAGGAGAGGATCCTTGGAGATTATTCTGGAATTATTTGGGGTGCTCGCGGATTCCTCAGCTCTCGTGTGCCGCAGCTCAATTTTATCAAATTGGTTCAGAGGGAAACTATGTAAAATATGGCGAGTGGAATAAATAACCCCCCTGGGGTGACCTGATAAGTTGATACTAGTGCTACTGTCGCTCCGGAACCCGAATAGATAATGGAGGAACAGATAAAACAGGGAGCGGGGGTAGCGACCGGACCAACCGCTCTGCAGTTAACCTCGGTCTGCTGTTGGCATGCACCCGTACATTCTGAACCTCCATCCCAGCTGATTTGTTTACCATCGCCCCCACTTGCCCACCCTTCTCTGTTGACCACAACCGGGCGGTCGGAGGTGGCGTGGAGTTCTCTCTCATACTTGGAATCTCCGCCCCACTGTATCTCTGTGGCTCTAGCCGTTTGATCTTCGCGAGAAGTTCATCCATATCTCGATTCAAGTCCAACCCAACCGCCGCTGCAGTTTTGTTGGTGAGACCCGGGCTCTGGTCACCACCCTGGCTGTGCAGCGCCGCTATTTGTGGCTGGCGCTGGAGCACGGCTCGTTCCTGCGGCATGGGTGTCGCACGCTCACTCTTCACCTGTGAGCCATGAACTGCAGGCATATCCCATGAACCGCCGAAGATGGCGTTTCTACGAGCGCGACGGTGGCACAAAATGACACCCAGCACAATTAGAATGATACCCACAAAACCTCCAACAACACTACCAGCAACGGCGCCTGCAGATGTTGAGGGGGAGGTTAGGGCGACGACCGCACTGCTCTCGCTGATTATACTGGTTGTCATCGTGGTAATTGTTGTGCTGGTCGTGCTAATTGACCCGGGCAACCCGGGCTGCACAGGCGCGGTGCTCGACGACAAAGAAATGTTAGTCCTGAATCAGAAATCAGATAGGTACTAGCTGATGGTGAGTGGGAAAAACGAACGTGTATTGGGCGTAATCGAAAATCATAATTGAATTTCTCTCCGCTCGAATCACTAAAGTGTGAGGTTCATCACTCAGACTTGTGTTGGTATAGACCAAAGTGTTGTACTGAAGCTCAAGTGTCCCATCCGGATCGTGGGTGTAGCTCCCGGCAACCTGCCCGTCCACCAGGAATTCGCAATCGACAACGCTGGTGACCAAAAGGCCGACAGGAAGGTTCGGAATGAGAAAGTATACATAGATCGCCGTGCCTAACATGATACATGAGGGCCATTGCCATGGAGTGACACAAGCTCATACCATGGAAGCGAAATGTAGCGGTGGTATTCCCGAAGATCGTAGGGGCCGCGAAATGCCATGTGCCATTATACGTCTGTGTGCGGTCGGGAGTGATGGTACAGTCAATACAGGTATCCTGGGACTTCCACGTTGACAGGGGGCCGACGGGCTGTGGTTGGTATTGAACTTTGAGCCCGGTCAGCGAATCCCCAAGACTGTCGTCGATTGTCTGGTTGACTAGGACAGCGGTAGAAATCTGTACGAACAACGTGCAAGTGAGGAACAGTCTGAGGGCTTGGAGCCGGTGCATAGATTCCCTTGACCTCAGACAATAAGTTTACTGACAATTAATAGTCGTTTAAAGAGGGATGTGAATAGTGACAGTAGCGGTGTGGATCATTTCCCAGCTGAGGATATGGGCAGGGGGTATCACTGTGAATTGATCGGCACGATTTCGTTGTGACAGATGTGAATCCGAGGAACTATCGCTGGAAACGGGAACTGAGCCAATCACGCAGAGTGTAATGTTGCCGAGTGGGTATTACCATGCTGCGCGCGCACCGGTCCTAGCAATGGAGGAGTAGAAAGAGGGACGAGGAAGGTTTCAACACAGGCGACAGTTTTGTCACGGCCGCGGCCTGGATCAGGTGTTGAGTATGCAGAGTTATGCTTCCATCTGGTTGACCTCTTCGTTATTTCTGACCGCATGTCACTGAGAAATGATGAGCGCCCCCGCGCAGCAGGTTCAAGCCTGGGTTAGCTTTGGGAGGCTTCGACGGCCCGCGGGTAAGTTCGAATGGCTTGGAAGCAAAAAACCGGGATGAGTCTCAAATCGGCAGTACTTTCCTAGACGGCGACTTGAAAGCTAGCAGGGAGTTGACGGTATAATGTGGCCGTGTCCAATAGATCGAGTAGTGCATAGTAGCATTGAAAATATTGTCCCAGGAGGGCTTGAGGTGAGCGCTAATCGAGCTGGCGTCTCGAAAAAGAGACTATTGACCATAACACCACTTTAGGATTTGGTTTCAGTAAGCACCGACGCGGATGCTAACATGTCCTCATTTTCGTAAGGGTTGTTGGTTGAAAATCTCCAGCTTACCGTCTCGGCCCGTTCCTGGACTCATGGGCTTTAACATTATACAAGGATCAACAACTTCCCACCGGAACCATCGACCCCATGGCTAATCACAGCTATGTAAATTGATTGCGCTTTCAACCGAGCTATAATACCGCCAGATATGTAGATAAACAACCTTATCCACACTCTGTTAAATTGGACTCACCCAAGCCGCAAGGGCCACTGTGCTCCAGGTCCCTTGCTTCAAGTTGCTTAGACGTTCAGAAATCATGCGTTTCAGCCCCCAGGGACTAATACTACCTTAGTGACCGCCACAATGCCATCTGAAGGTGGTACCACTCACCCGTGTAAGGATTTACCCTTCGATATCCTGCCCGAATTCTAATGATTCCAATGATGCTTTGCGGGGTTAGCGCTACCACATACTGTTCGATTGAATATGCTGATTCCGTTCGACGTGACTCTAGCCCAGATCGCCAGTATATCCCTTCCATCAAACGACATTGCTCGCGGATCCGCGGAGTCGGCGCGGACATTGGGTTGATCATTGTGAGCGCTTGAATTGTTGATCAAAAGCTCCTGACTTCATCTCAAAGGTCTGGACCATCACGCGTCATCACTTCGCTTGACTGCCCGCAGCCATCGTGCCTTCTTGAAGCTTAGCATTGAATCGTGGAGTGCCTCATTTTCGCACTGGCTGCTCACGCGCCGGAGTGGAGATAACCTGCCATATGATGTCCCTATGTGATAGGGTAAACACAGTGAGGGACTCGGACCAGAGAGGCCACCAGCACATGCGGCGTCGTCTCAATCACAGCCCGGATTAGATGGGTCCCAGCACAGATGGGAATTCACCGCTTCGATATCAATTCGGGTGATGGCCGCATCTCGTTGTCGCCCAATCTATCTTTGGTTGTCGTGTTGGGTCAATCCTGCGCACCAGGCCCATTGAGGTTTGAGTGGCTTGAGGCGCCGAGAGACGAAACGACCACGGTGAGTGAACTCGCCCAAGCTTGATTTCCCATGGGCTCATTTTCGTCCAGAGAGGCAGGATGAGAAGAAAGGGTCAACTCTATGGAATGAGTCCCCAGTATTGGAGATGGTGGTAGTAGTGCACGACGTGCGTCATGGTGGACTCCGTTTGAGCTGGGATGACTATAGACTTCAGCATAATGTACACATGTACCAATAATTACAGCCGAAAGATCTGATAAGTAGACACCTGAGACAGCCAGGTATATCAAACGCGCAAATAGGGTTTAAAATATTCCTCAATTATTTAAAATCCATGACGTTGATATTGAAGTAGCGTATATCTGTCAAAATATTTTGAATATGTCCAAAGATTTTGATCACAACAATAGCCAGATATTATATTTTGCCTATGTACCTGGGTAATAGCCGAAATGGACAGCTCTGATTGGTCCCTGACGGATATTACCCAGGCACATATGCAAAATATATTATGTCGCTATTGTTGTGGTCAAAATCTTTGTGCATATTTGAAATATTTTAATGGATATACACTACTTCAATATCGACATCATGGATTTTAAATAATAGAATGTATCGTAAAAACCCTATTTGCAGTTTTAATATTCCCTGCTGTCTCAGGTGAGAGTAGTTGCATGAATTATGGTCGTTTGAATAAACAGCGTGGTAATGGCTCAACCGGTGGGCGATATACATATTTCACTCCAAAATATACGAAGACCGCGACCCAATCAATACCCGGGTCGGCCTCCGAGAGGAATCTCTGTGACTCCACCCATCAAATATCCACCTCCAGCCCCTCCACCTCCTGACGCTGATATCCGCTATTTCTGGATATGGATTAGATGGCCGATGCTGGTGCATGGCCTGCTCCCGCGGGGTGGTGTATCCATGCCCTATTTCAACCGCGGGATAGTGGTTGTCGGCGCTGGGGATGAACGGGCTGATGTGCCCACTGTTCGCTTTTGCGAACAGGCCAGGAATTTTTTCGAATCTGCCATTATGGTTGATGCTTCCGCGAGTGCGGCGGTGACACAGAATGACACCCAGTGCAATCAGAGCGATTCCTGAGATGCCACTAATAACAGCGACAGCAATGATGCCTGCAGGAGTGGGGGCGGTGGTTGTGTTTTGTGTGCTTGGGGTACTTGTACTGGTGATACTGGACGTGCTAGACGTACTGGGGGGTTTGGGTAACTCGGACTGTGCAGGCGAGGCGGCCAACGGCACAGGAATGTCGGTTCTGGGTCGGAACATCAGCCAAGTAGTCAATAATGGGTGGAAAAACGAACGTGTATTGGGCATAGTCGAAAATCAGAAAGGAATTGCGCTTCGCTTGAATCACAAAAGTGTGAGAAGCACTACTCAGACCTATGTTGGCATAGACCATGGTGTTGTACTGGAATTTATATGTCCCATCCGGAGCATGTGTGTAGCTTCCGGCAAATCGCCCATCCACCAGAAAATCGCAATCCACAGTGCTCTCGACCCCAGTGCTAATAGGGACGTTGGGAATGACGAAGTATATGTAGACCGCCGTGCCTATAATGAGTCCTAAGAGATCCAGTCCTGTCCATGAAGCAACGCAAGCTCATACCGTAGAAGCGAAATGTCGCAGTAACGCTCTCCAAA
>QGOG01003486.1:0-10991 GCA_003313185.1 Collybia sp. MG36 | reverse complement strand
CTCGGGCTGGGCTGGGCTCAGTTAACTGCCAAATTGGGGTTGCTCGACAATGGCCACTGCCCCCCTCCTGCCATGTATATACCTCGCAAACGTGCCACACACGCCAATTGGTGTGGTAGCTACGCGTTGCGAGGTGCGAGATGGCATGAGGGTGGGTGATGACCGTTTGGGGTGTCGTGCCGGCCATGCACTACGAGGAAGAGGGACCAGGGCGAGTGAGGGCGGAGGTGCAACCGTGCTTGGACGAGTATGGCTGCAACGCGTGAGGCCTTGAGGAAGAGTAGATACCGCCTCCAACTCTCTCGTTTGCGAGAGAGGGTGGTTGGCTGTTCAGACCACCGGCTGTCATTCACCAACATCATTTGCACCAGCACTCACCGCTTTTCGTCGTTTTGGGTACTGAGATCGAGAGTGTCGAAGATGAAATCAACACGTCACAGATATCATGTGTTGGTGAGCTTGGAGTGATAATTTGAGCCCGGAGCGTTGGAAAAAAATACATGACTTATCTGGGATTAGGATGATAAACCGCTGGAAGGTGAGTCGTGGCCCGGGCTTCCTGAAACTAGCAGCAGCCGGCCTCAGACTTCAGGCCACACCACTGACTTGGTCTCACAAGCAGGTAGGCTGGGCCCCACTGCTCAAGGGGTGGCTCCTCCCTCTCCATTACTTCGTGGTCGGGGGAAAATACAATGGCAGTTGGCCTCAAGGTATCAACAGGCCTCATTTGGGTTTCTGAGCATGCGCCAACGAATTATAAACAAGTGCAAGCTCGCGACTGCTTGACGACCAAGTTGGGACTGGGACCCCAGGAAGCTCGACCTGTGTTTCCAAACTGCGCACGTGAGACATATTCTATTGCACCATGTCATTGTCACGCATTGTGAGTCGAGGTCACACGGAAACCTTGGGCAAAAACATATCATAAAACATTACCAAAAGCGAGTTTCCGAGACTTGGTCCTGGTTGCGCACCCCAGTAAATCTATTCTCTGAAAAGTCCTAACGGGCATCATACGCACTATCTGGGCAAGGTTTCGTCCCCTGACGTCAAGATACATCATCAATTCCGTACAGGAGCTTCCCGGGTCCTGGTGGTGGCTCTGTGGCCCTTATAAACTACGTTAATCTCGTTTCGGTTGTGAGACTCACTGCTGGCCATGATCCAGCTATGTCGCGCAGAGGATGGCCAGGTTTTTCAAGTATGTATCGCCTGCTTTGGTCCCGGCTTCTGACCGTTCTTCTGCAGGTGAATGCAAGTTTGCGAGATATAGAGCGGTGCGTCATCAGCCAGCGTGCACCAGCTCTCGCCAATTTTTTTTCTGCAATAGCATAGGGAGTCTTGAATTATTCATATTCCAAGAAGCGGGAGTGGAACAGGAAGCTGTGCTGGCGTATCTTTCTGACGGACGACGATTGACGAATAGCAATCTGCGCGAGTTTGCTGGCTCAAAAGACCAGGTGCGATCACATGCAATTGTGCGTGCAATTTGCTCACCGTTTGGAAGACGATATTTGTGTTCAACAAGTACTACCTTGACTATGATATCGTGGATGTCCTACGTGACCTCCGGGTCGAACCAGCACTCCAACCCCCTGTGGAGGGTATGTCCATATCATCTTTCATCATCATTACCTTTCAAATAAAATAAATACTCCTAGAAAGCATTATTTCCACCCCTCCATTCCGCGCTTCCCAGCTAGCCGCCTCATATCTCCGCACCGCCCACCTGCACCACGAGCATATCACTCATGTCCGACACGCGTTGCACTACCAGCATGAAGCCATCCGCATTGCCGCAAGCAGCCTGGACCTCAACGTCCTCGCTATAGCCGATGCCTTTGATGCCATCGCCGCTGGGTCGCGCCGTGAGCTCGATAGGCAGGCATCGCTTCTTGCAGGCCTGCAGGCCGACCTGAATCTTGTCGCCAAGGTCAGTATACACATTGATTTTATGTCTCCGACAGTGCGCAGGGCGATCGAGGCGGGGGATAAATCACGGACGCTAGGGGATTACGTATCCAATGCGAAGATGATGCAGGTCGCAGACAGTTGTGAGCGGACGCATGGTATGTCGTGTTTAATTACGTGTGTATCTCAGCTGATGGCCCACAACAGAGGAGCTTGAGACGCGGTTCCACCAGGCGCAGCAGGCCGTGGAACGCCTGAGTGGGGGTACAGATGCGGTGCGCAAAAGCATCTCCGCCGTCCCGTGTGTTCTCGATGAATCTTTGGTGTACAATGTGGCTGATGGCGCATAGATTGATCGACGACGCAGACGGGTGTGTGAGGAGAGCGCAGAACTTCATGGACAGGATAACAGACGGGGCAGCAGCACTCGAGGGTGCGACACCCGCTCCACTCCACAAAACTTCCTAACGCGTACTTTAGGTCCGAACGCGGAATCCGATACTATCGCACAAGGTAGCCCAGGCTCATTGTTTACATCTGCATTGGTTAATGTCTACATGAGACATGCGCCAGCTGGATACTGCTCTCCGGAGGGAGGTGCAGCTGATGGCCGAAACCAAAGTGCGTTGTGCGCCAATATTTTTTCGTGGCTGGTCGTGACACCCCACAGAACGCATTCACATCGCAGTGCATTACCGTGCTCCGGCAGATCAGCACACTCAACAACGACATTGTCCAGATTCCCCCGCAGCTCACGAACTTGCAAACGAGCTTCCGGAACAAGAACAGCTTTTCACATATCCAGCGGCTGCACAATATGTTGTACGCGTATGGGGCGACCGTGATAGAGGTGGTGCGGCGCAAGGAATTCTGTACGTGTCCTGCTCGTATTTATGATGGAAGTCTATAACCAAGCCCTAGCGCGGTTTTTTTACCAACGCGCACAGAGTATCCTGGAGGTCATGGCTAAGCTTTCGTGCGTCTACTTCCAGTATCTTATAGGGTTATTAAATATCGACTCGTAGTGCGAGCGAGCGCAAGCGACGACAGGTGTACCGCAGCGAGGTGCATGGACAACTGCCTTTCGAGACACGCGGGATGGATGATCCCGTGCCTACTATTGATTTCTCACCATCCGGGAGCACCGATGCGCCATATTCATTGGAGAGGGGAGATATCGAGCGTGCGTCATGATCCTATCTCCACCGATACTCACTTCATCTCGCATGGCAGATTTGTTCCTTGTCCTAGGTGAATTGGAAGAATTCGCAACCGGGAACAATAGTTCTGAGGGCCTGGCCGCAGTGCGTGACTGCCGAGGTGCCCTTGAGAAGCTGGTAGCCCGAATGGACAGCCTAGAGTCGGGGTTTGACAGGATCGCTGAACGGTCATGTGGGTTGTTCCCGCTGGATCCATCATTGTTAGGCGCTGAACCCGGCACCCCCCATCTAGTGCTATCAGCATCAAGGCTGTCGCAGTCAAAGAGAAGATGTAAGTTATATTTGGGATTGAATAGAGCGAGTATTAATGGATTGGCTGGTTCTGGTTAAAGCTATAGAGGCAGACGAACATGTGTTGCGCGAGATTACAGATCAGCTTCGGGCTGTGAGAGAGACAAATGCACGTCAGGAAGCTCTATTCCAGGAGGAACGTCATACGCTCAACTCTGAAATCCTCAAATTGAAATCAACACTCTCCGAGGCGAACTCGGACATGTCAAACGAGAAAACGAGGGCGGACGAGATGGAGCGAGAACTACAGCGGGTGCGCGCGCAGCTGGAGGGAGAAACTGCCACTCGGCACAGCCTGGAGGAGAAGAATGCAGAATTATCCACCAGCATCGAAAGTCAGCGGATGGCCCTCACTCAGGCATTATCCGATGCGGCCGCCCAAACACATCAAGCCAAGTCACTCCGCCAGGAGCTGGCCCAGGTTCGCAGCGAGTTTGAAGATGTCAAAGCGTTGGAGAGCCGAAATGCTGACAAGGTAGCATGCCTTCTTGAGGACCAAGCGAACCACCTGCGAATCCTGGAGGAAGCCCGCGAGCGCGGGGATGATCTGGAGATCCAGATCCAGGCGGCACGCTCGGAGAGCGGTGATGTGCACCAGGCGCTCAGGGAGGCTCAAGTTGAGAAGGACAGGCTTCTCCGCGCCCAGGCCTCGGAACATGACCGAATTATACGTGATCACATTGCTGAGGCAGACGGGGACCGTGCGGTACTGGAGCGGCAGTTCCACGAGCTTCAACTCGTGCAAGAGGCGTCCGAGCGGCAGATCAAGGACCTACGCTCAGAAATTGAGGTCTCCAATTCGGATGCCGTCGGGCTGAGAGAGGAGTTGCAGCGCATCGAGCGGGAGCTACGGGACGCGCGGCATGTTGAGCGGCTACTCCGTGACGACCTGCGCACGGGTCGCGCGTCGCAGTCAGCCTTTGAGCAAAGGCTGGAGGACAGTGGGCGGCTCGTTGCTCAGATATTGGATGTTGCAATTAGCTTCAGAAACTCACACGTCAAGGCACTGAATTCCGCCCAGGCAGCCACATCGCACCCTAGCTCGAAGCAGTCTGCGAACGTCAACACAAACCTGGCTGACTCTCTTGTATTTTCCTCGGGCATGCGTCATAGTATCATTGGCCAGCCGGAGGAGCCATCACCCATCGATCCCTCCGACCCTGCTGCAGCGCTCGAATGTCTACGAGCCTTTGATCACGACTTGTTTTTGGAAGCAGTTGCGAAGACCGGATCTGTTATTCGAAAGTGGCAGAAGCAGTGTAAGGAGTACAGAGAGCGGGCGAAGGGCAAAATCTCATTTAGGAATTTCGCCAAGGGAGATCTGGCCCTCTTCCTCCCCACTCGAAACTCGGTGTCTAAACCCTGGGCCGCGTTCAACGGTAGGCAATCTTTCAAAGTTTCAGCGTCAGAGATCCGACAATTTTCCTCGGCAGTGTCATTCCCACACTACTTCCTCCAGGCGACGGGTCATCTGGCAGAGCAGTTGAAATCGCGCGAGTGGATTGTTGCGCGAATCACCTCAATAACGGAACGTGTCGTTGATCAGAAGGTGTGTACTATCATTTTGATTGGCTGGTCTGGTTTGATGTCCACGTAGGACCCCACTAGCAATCCATATGGATTAGGAGATGGTGTGAAATATTACATGCTGGAAGTGGAGGACTGGACCCAGCCAAGTAATAATAGCAAACGAAGGCTGTCTTCGAGGAAAATGCCAAGCGACAAGGAACCCATCATGCACAAGGAACCGCCGCCAGAGCCGAGCCCACCGGCTCTGCCCCCCGGCCCGCCCGAGGCTGAAGTTGAGGGATCTTTCAAAGTAACCCACCCACCCAACTCCCACCTATTTCCGGTCCGCACACGCTCCAACTCTTCTCCCACCGTACGACCTTCTTCATTGTCCCGCCTATTGGCTCAAGCGGCTCCGGACGTGGCGCCAGAAATTGCCCCCTCGTCACCTGTTCAGCCCCCCTCTCCCACTTTACCATTACCCCCGGCACCAGTCCCGAGTTCTCCATCTCTACATATTGGGTCCGTCCCGCATCATCCTAGTGTTCCTTCTCCCCTACGACCTGGATCTCGCGCGTCTCGCATCTCGTCAGCCTCCAGGCTTTCTGTTAGTCGAATACCCGCTCTGGCTACATCCGGGACGTCCAGTGCTTCGAAGGCAGCACCCACGATAGCCCTATCTGAGCAGCCACTAATAGCCTCGCCACCATCAGGAGATGTCACCCCATTTGGTGCCTCGGTCACACCCTCTCCCGAAGGGTCTATTTCTGAGGGTATGGTCAATGTGTTGCAAAACCGGAGACGCACGTCATCGTACCACACGCCCCGGACATCCCCTCTGGCGCAGCGCACCGGCGAGCCATCCACTCCGCAGGGAAGCACGACAGGCACGCTGGCAAACCTGGCCAGTAGCTGGGGCGTTGCGTTTGGGCGGAAGAAGAAGACCGACATGGGGCGGCTCGCGGTGGCAGTTGAGTCCCCCTCCGATGGGAGTGCGATCACAGAACGTGCTGCCCCGGATGCGTCCGCGAGAGAGTTGCTGAAACGTTTCTAAAACCGCCAGGTTCCCAGTGGGGCTCGAGCATTAACCGTCAACTGTCCATCATGTTGATGGATTCATTCTGCGTTCCCCGGATCTCGACCCATTGTTGTGCAGCTTCTTGATCCCGTAGAGCAAGGGCCGCGATTTGGTTAGCCACATGAGGGAGGGGGAATCTAGACGGAGGACACGGGAGCAGTTATGTCCCTTTCATGACCACGCTTCCACGCTGAGCGCTGTAGCAGATGATTCATTCCACTGGGACATGATCCATTGATGTAGACGGTATTTTACGAATATGTCTTGTGTGGATAGACGCGTATGATAACTGACCCATGTTGATTTACCTGACCTCAGATCTTGAGGCATGTCAGCAAACGAAGCCTCGATGATCAAACCCATCAGATGCATGGTTAGTGTGTCCCTGGCCAGGAAAACAAGCAGACCAAAGAAACGGTAAAGCACTAATCAAGCACCACCACCGAGCGCTGTGGAGCTGGACGCGGTTACTGATACGACCTATATGGGCACTCATCGGTGAATTTTGTAAGTATTTCTCAGCCGGACGTCTTTGCGCCTCTCGTTTCATATTACTTATGATATGATACTCAGGGGAAGCGGATTGTGGATACATGATGCCAGGAGAAATGTCGCAGAAACGGCACGCCACCAGTTTTGTCCAGGCGGCGGAGAAACATCTTGGGAACGGGACGACGCATATGGGGGTACCTGACGGGCAGAGAACTCAGACCCAACGTCGAAGGAGGGCCGCCACTCATTGGGGGGTGCCGTAGAGACCGGATGATCGGTTTGGAAGGGAATGCTTATGAGATATCTCCTCATGCGTCCATGGCCGGAGTACCTCTGGGGAAACTCGTGCTCTCCGGTCACCTGAACGCACTCAAACCACCCTCGCCTATTCCCCCGATTGCATATAAACCTAGTTTGGTGCTTCCTATGCTTCTCGCTTACTTGCCCCACTTCACCTACCCAACCTACTCATCACAATCATGGGAGGAGGCGCTGTCGCAACCACCGGAAATACTGCCGCCATTGACCATCTCATTGATCCTAGGAGAAAGTGGTACAACAATAGGCGGTAGGCTGTATTCACCCAGGACGACTGCGTCATCTAATCATTATGCTCCTAGAATCATAACGCTTAATGCATGGATTGTATTACTGTGAGACAGCACAGGTCTCTTTGTGTACATTCACTCACCTCGAGCCCCAGCCTAATTACCTCCTCCACCAACGGCTATGATGGGAGTATGATGAATGGATTGCAGTCGCTCACACAGTGGACAGATTATTTCCACAACCCCACTGGCGGTAAACTAGGTCTTCTCAACGCCATCCAAGTCAGTCAATGTGCCCGCCCTCCACGTCGGTAGAAGCTAACCACCAGTTGTCCAAACCAGAATATCGGCAGTTTGGCTGCCTACCCAGTAGCCCCCTACCTTTCTGATGGCCTCGGTCGTCGTCCGGCTATTTTTATTGGGGCCGTCATCATGTGTATTGCCACCGTCATTCAGACAGCATCCCAATCTGTTGGTATGTTCATCGGCGCACGGTGAGGCGTTTAGCGGCCTTTGTATTGATATTCTCTTACCCCAATTGTCAGCTTTTTGATTGGCTTTGGTCTCACATTTGCGGGTAAGTCCCATATCGGAACATCTGCTCAATAGTTTAACCAATCCAATATAGCCAACGCTGCGCCCATGTTGGTCACTGAAATCTCGTACCCCACTTATCGGGCACCTCTTACGTCAACATACAACTCCCTTTGGTACTCGGGAGCAATCATGTGAGTTCCTCCAGTCAACTCTGGACAAACGTTCCATCTGACAAGCATTCCAGCGCCGCTTGGACTACCTTTGGTACTTTCAAAGTCAACAACACTTGGGCATGGCGTATTCCGTCCGCCATCCAGGCTCTCCCATCCGTTCTCCAAGTCTTCCTTATTTGGTTCTGCCCGGAATCTCCCCGTTTCCTTATTAGTAAGGGAAAGGAGGCTGCTGCTCTCAAGACGTTGGCCTACTACCACGCTGATGGGAATGAGTGAGCTATGGCCTTCCGCTGATACCATTCAATTAACGCTGCCTGCCAGCCAAGACCCTCTCGTTCGCTATGAGTTTGAGGAAATTAAAGCCGCCATTGAGTTTGACCGTACCGGTAAGAATATAAATTTCAATAGGAATAATGCATTACTTACCCTCTTATTAGTGGCCGCTAATGTTGGATGGAAGGCTTTGTTCAGCACTCCCGGAAACAGGAAGCGCATGAGGATCATTGTCGCCCTTGCCTTTTTCTCTCAATGGTCTGGCAATGGTCTCGTCTCATACTACCTTAACAAAGTATTTGACACTATCGGCATCACGGACCCAACCATTCAGGTAAACCCAGAACCCTATTCTATTCGATTCATCCCCATTAATGCCGTGTAAATTCCTAGCTGCTCATCAATGGTATTCTTCAAATCTGGAATCTCTTCTGGGCGCTCCTGGCATCTAGTTTGGTTGACAAGCTGGGAAGACGACTCCTTTTCATGACATCTGTGATTGGGATGATTGTGTTTTTCACTCTGCAAACAGTTTGCTCCGCCCTCTTCGCGCAACGAGGCACAGACGGAGCAGCCCACGCTGTCATCGCCTTCATCTTCCTGTTTTACGCATCTTACGAGTGAGCGCAGCAAATTTCGACGAGCCCTTTGAGCCTAACTGACCTTACGCGACCAGTCTCGCCTTTACGCCCCTCATCGTTTCGTACACCGTCGAAATCTTGCCTTACCAACTCCGCGCCAAAGGATTCACGATTTTCAACTTCACGATCTCATTGGCCCTCATCTTCAACCAATATGTCAACCCCATCGCATTAGGTGAATCTTCTCCACGTTGTGATACATTACATCGCTTAACGCGTCCTTGTCACTATCTAGATCACCTCGGCTGGAAGTACTATGTATGTCTTGCTTCTGTGCCCCATTTGCCAGCACTAACTCCGCCACATAGCTTGTGTATGTCTGCTGGCTCGCGTTTGAGGCCGTCTTCCTCTGGTTCTGTATGTACCCACACCACCTGAATCCATTCTTCTTACTCAATTATCACTCAACCCCAGACGTCATCGAAACCAAGAACCGCACACTTGAGGAAACAGCCGCCCTCTTTGATGGAACGGAAGCGACCGAACAGATCGCTGGACAGGCGGCCCAACAAGTCCATGTTGCACATGAGCCAGTGGACGAGAAAACGTCTGCATCGTTCCAGGAAGACGCTCCAGGCCTTGACAAGGCGTAACGGATGATTCATTTCCTAGGGCATACGGTTACCATGAGGATGATAACGCTCCGCTGGCCATGAATTTAATTGGGATACCCTACGCTATACTTCATTTACACGAACCACCTACGGAATCTTTTGTACTTGTATAAAACAAGAAAATTGCCTTGATTGACCCCACTGTCGTCTATTTTCCCCGAACCTTTGATGCTTCTTATGCTTCTCGTCCGTTTTTCCCAGCCCACCTCTCACACCAGCTGCAACCATGGGAGGAGGCGCTGTCGCAACAACCGGAAACACTGCTGCTATTGGCCATCTCCTCGATCCTAGGAGAAAATGGTACAACAACAGACGGTGCGCAATTCGTGTGTTTGTCGTTTCTTGATTTATTTTCGATACCGAACCTATATAGAATCATCACGCTCAACGCATGGATTGCATTACTGTGAGCATTGCTATTGGCAATGGAAACCACGCATTGTCGACTTGGACCTTAGCTTGATTACCTCCTCCACCAACGGTTATGACGGGAGTATGATGAATGGACTGCAATCTCTCGATCAATGGAAGGATTCCTTCCACAGCCCCGCTGGTGGCAAACTCGGTCTCCTCAATGCCATACAAGTCAGCCAATACATTATCATATGACAACTAAACCAACCAGATATTTTCTGAAACTAGAACGTTGGCAGTTTGGCTGCCTATCCGATGGCGCCCTACCTTTCAGATGGGCTCGGCCGCCGCCCAGCAATATTTATTGGTTCCCTCATCATGTGTTGTGCCACCGTGATCCAGACGGCATCTCAGTCCGTCGGCATGTTCATCGGTGCACGGTAAGGGGTTCGGCGGGTTTCACGCCGATGGTTGCTTTGCCTTAGCAAATCTATATCTTTAGATTTCTGATTGGCTTCGGCCTCACTTTCGCGGGTAAGCGCCACATCTGTCATGTCGCTCAATAGTTTAGCCAACATGATGTAGCCAACGCCGCACCCATGCTGGTCACTGAGATATCATACCCCACCTACCGGGCACCACTTACATCAGCATACAACTCCCTTTGGTACTCGGGATCAATCATGCAAGTGCCCCATCCAACCTTGGCCGGCGAGTTGAGCGGCTCCTGATGTGTCTCATCACAGCGCGGCCTGGACCACATTCGGGACATTCAGGATCGGGAGCACCTGGGCATGGCGGATCCCGTCCGCCCTCCAGGCCCTTCCATCCGTCCTCCAAGTCGCCTTGGTCTGGTTCTGCCCAGAATCCCCCCGTTTTCTGATGAGTAAGGGAAGGGAGGCCGCCGCTCTCGCGACGTTGGCATACTACCACGCCGATGGGAATGAGTGAGCCATGCCTTTCTGACATCATCCAACGCTAACATCCGACCGTCCAGGCAAGACCGCCTAGTCCGCTACGAGTTTGAGGAAATTAAGGCCGCTATCGGGTTCAACCGCACCAGTGAAAATGCAACCTTTGGCAGTGATCATGAATTGGCACTGATATCCCATTTAAACAAGCAGGTGCCAATGTTAGTTGGAAATCCTTATTCGGCACTCCTGGGAACAGGAAGCGCATGAGGATTATCATCGCACTCGGCTTTTTTTCTGAATGGTCTGGCAATGGCCTTGTCTCATACTATCTCAACAAAGTGTTTGACACCATTGGTATCACGGACCCGAATACCCAGGTAACTCCTACCTCCGCCCGCCGTAGAACTCACTGCGTCAACAGCGTGCAATTTCCTAG
>QGOG01003482.1:0-70037 GCA_003313185.1 Collybia sp. MG36 | reverse complement strand
TCCAACGCGCGGACAAGTTTGTTCGCCAAGTCCTCACATTTAGTGCGATCGAAATTGAAAAAAATGGCCGGCTGCCGAGAATGATTAGCAACATCATCAAAGCAGACACCCAAGCGCACGCTCACCAACTCTCCCCTGATGTGCAGATCCGCAGCGAGTGGCAAGATATCGCGAAGGAAGGTAGGTGTATCCGGAACAGAGCCTCGCGACAAGCGAGAAATCATGGGATCCTCCAGTTCGGATATGACGGCATTTATGGGCGACGCCGGGTCTTGAGGATCAGATTTCTCGACCAGTGTCGATATGGCTTGTTTCAAGGCAGCCTCGTATTGGAGAATGTCTGCTTGTCGAAGAAAATCAGACCTGGGTCCGAAAAATGTGACGGGATCCAGGAGCTGAAGATCGGACTTGGATAGCGCCTCTCGTGCAACCAAAGCGTGGTACAGGGATAGCGTGTCGGACGCTTCCAAAGCCAGGTCAGGAGGAAGAGAACGAGCCCCGAAAGACATCATCGTGATGGGGTGGAGGAAGCGTATCCGCCCGGTATTTTGGTGAGAATCCAAGCCGCCAAAATTGAGGGGCTTATTGGCTCCAAAAAGATAGTGAGATTTGCGTAGATGGGAATATCGGTGAGGATGCTCGATAAAGGTGTGTTTATAGCCATGCGCCTCCTGGACTGATTGAAGCCAGTCATTGAAGATGTGCGGAGAACCAATCGTCGCGGAAAGCCCGCTGGAGATTACAATCGTCAAGCGTAGCCATAAAATAGCAGCAAAACACAAACATAATGGGGCAGGGCGCAAGGAGGATAATTTGTTCCCATACAGCACCGCCTTCTTGCTGCCCGATTGAATGAATTTCATCAAGAATAATCCTTGCACAAGTTCTCAGAGATAATTGACTTGTCCATACTAGCACCTCACCTTTTTATCCTCGAAGTCCAAACACGAGCGAGTGGAGGTGATAATAACATGATCGCCAGCATCTCTGGCACTGTCACCAATATTTGGCATTTCTGTGGGTCATGAACACGATAATCCCGGGTGTGGATGGCCCAACAACTCCCTGTTGAGAGTCATTAATCAAGCAGTAGAACCAATACAGCAGGCGGCCTACTTCCGTTGAGGTCCTTGCTGAATCGTGCATAAACTTCAGCCGCAATCTGGCTGACGAGCGCTTTCGTCGGGGCAATATAAACCAGGATACCATCATCCGAGTTCCGTAGAACCTTTTCCATTGCATAATAAGAAATGAACGTTTTCCCTGCACTCGTCGGGGCTGTAAAAAATCAATAGTCAGACCTCAGAAGACTCAAATGTGAAATGCACGAACCGACGACTAACAAGGAGTGGTCAGCATCGATACAATCGAGGACCTTGCGTTGCCACGCGTCGGGGTCGAAAGCCACACGCGCGTCCGGCGCGCTATCCATACTCCGATCCATGAATTCACCAAAAAGGCGCAGTTGCCAAGTGGTCGGATTTTCAGAGATCGTCATGAAATCGTAATACAGCGCCCCGGTCTTTGATTTTACCAGCTTTTTGAATTCGAATGACAATGGACCGACATCTAGAATAGGAATAGTACTAAACTGCTCGACAAGACCGCTGAAACCGAGGGCTTGAAGGGCGGATGTGAGAACCTTGAGGCCCGCGGTCGTCATATACCGTCGATCGCAGATGGTCTTGACTTTTCGCATGATGGAAAGTGTGTATTTATCTCTAAAGAGCGGGCTCTCGCGGTTGTCGTCTTCTATCCACCGAAGGAAATCAAGGTGGAGTTGGTACAGTAGGATTTCCAACCCAGTCTGAGGCTCATCGCTCCTTTTGTTCCGCAATAGAGATTCGGTGTGGTTGACTTTCGCAGGCGTGGCCATTTTGGCGAGCTGCTTGAGCTGCTCCTTCCACCACAGCTGGGACGAAGAACCTTGGGATGCGAGATTCTCTTCGCGAATCTTTTTCCTCAATTTATCTGCAGAAGAAAGCTGGGGCGCCTTTGCGCTTTTTTTTGAAACCTACAATCAATGGTCAGTTCGGTCCCAAAAAAATGACTCGGATTTGCTCACATTTTTGCTCGAGGGGGCCCCGTGTTTTTGCGACTTGGGCCGGACCGAGCCAACGGCTGGGATGGATATTTGCTGCAAACCCCTTCCAGACGCACCCGTCAAGGTTGCAGCCTGTATCTGCAATGTCGCCATGAACCTCTGATTCGAACGTAGGAGCCTTCGGCGGGCGCGCTCGTCTAGAACCTGATGAGTTTTGCCGCCCATGTATCCAGGTAGCAGATCCTTGTCATTGTGCCAATGTTTCGTATCCGAAAACGGTACACCGCCACCGAAGTCCAATTGGTATTTCCCAACTGGCTCTCGCTTGACATCGGCCTCAGAGACCCGCACGACGCTAAGTTCATCGTCGAGTACTGGGTTGGAAAATGGCAAGAGGTGGTATACTCGAGGTTTGGTCACTTTAATTTTCGAGGCCGGAACTGTCGATGTGGGATCAACCGAAAACCGACGAGAAAGTAGCTGAATGTCGACCGGAGGGGCGCCAGCGGTATTCCAGATCAATTTCGCGGTCTTGATTACATTGGCACCAACAAGAGTATGGAAATCTGTGGCAGGGTGGCTGAGAATGAAGCTGAGTAGCGAAGTGAAGACCCTCCCATCGACATCGAATGACCCTCTAGACAATGAGAGGATGCGGGTTGCTATGAGGTAAACCTGTGGTAAAAACTCCTCCGCCATGTATTCCGTGAGCCCGCCTGAAAGTGTGATAGATGGGAGAGCCCGCTCGGAAACAGACAGGTATTGCAGCAGAAGACAGTGGATCGCGAACACGAACATCAGTTCGAGGTTCACCGCCGTGTTTTTTGATATCTCACGAACCAACTCTACCAAGACGGCGTCAATCGATCGTCCGGGTGTTGCGTCATCACTGAAGATAGCGGGAGGAATGGAGATTAAAACAGCTGTGGAATTCAAAACCTCCTTCGCGCGTCCGGCGACACGCCAGACTGTCTCAGGGAGTTGTGGCAAACTTTGCTTTGGTGCATAGACAAAAGATAGAATCTAACAAATTATTAGCGCGGGAAGGCACCAATCTTCGCTGAGAAATACCTTGGAATCGCGATATTCGGCGCCGTTGAGAAGGGATATAGCGACCCCGCGGGACAATAATTTGTAAATGAATACGCGTTGCCCCATGACTCGCTCGCCAGAAAGACTTGCACCGGGAACCAAGAATCCTCCATCGTGTACCATGATGAACATGGGCTGACATTTACATTACATCAACCCACAATCAACAACAAGCGGCCACCCACCTTCTTTCTTGACTCATATCGAATCCAAGCTGGATCATCGATATCTTCAAATACGGAAATCTGTATTTGGGTAATATTCAGGAGGTGTTGAAAAAGGAGCACCCGCGCAAGACTACGCGACGCGGTGGTGAGTGCAGGACCCCCGGTTAAGCGCGTCGCGTGTTGGTGAGCTATCGCAAAGGATAAGCCCGTTCCAGGGTACAGCAATAAAGGATCAGACCATTCCAAAAGACAACCTCGAAATTGGCGGATCGTTGGATGAACTCCTGAAGACTTTTTTCGAGGATGTGGAACGCGTGTAAAATTTGAAAACCGAAATCTATGTAAACACAGTCAGGGATAAATCGATAACGGTGTCTGATCAGACCGATTGAATAAATGATACATACCTTCTGAGTCACCAAGTGCAAGGAGCGGATCATCAAGCACAATTTGCAGAAGGGAGTCACCTACACAAAGAGGTCAGGTTCCGAGTCCTGGAGTTAGCAAAGGAGTCCCCCATCTCGTGCCTTCTATAACGAATGGTTCGCTCCCAGCATAGTCCCCCAAAAGATCCATCCATCGCGCGTGTTTGCTTGCCTGTGCATACCATTCATCATCCACAGTGTTCAAGGCCGATTCTACGTCCTCTGATGAGAACATCGCGTCGGGTTTGCCCTTCATCTTTGAGTTCTTCATATGCGGCAAAGTAGTCCAGTCGAGCGATGATACGGAGATGCTCAGATATATAACCCCACCCCCAACGATTGATCGAACGGTGAGGCCTCGAGGCGGATATACAAATTGCTGCGGAAGCCTGCATGTTGCCGTGTGGTACACGACTTCAGATTAGCCTGCTATTGCACAGCTTCCCCAATACATTATCACCACATTGTCCACCTAAAAAACCAGGACATTGAAGGTCACCGCAGTACAGACGGCCATTAAATGTCTGATCAAAGCCTCATCTTTCGAGGTTAGCCGAGCCTCGGGGCACTCCATTGGCATTCGATGTTAGCCTTCGACAAGTTCTAATCGTATAGTGAAAATGGCACAGTTTGGAAGAACAACCAGTTACCTGACGCCACTGGCAGTTCAATACAGCTTGCTCCCCGCGCATCCTTATTTGGAATTTCTGGGGTAAGCCATTCCTTGTGGAAATATTTCTATTTCCAGCCACCAACATGGACGTGCTCCACCGATGCCGCTGGTATCATGTGGGGCACAAACCCATGGCTGCTTTCCTTGGGCGACCTCGGACCGCTCAAGCGCTCACGGCCCGCACCGTCCTTACAAAGGCCCACCAGGACGATTGTCCGTCGTTTCCATCACCGACCAGAGATGGCTCAACAAGTCCCACTTATCAAGCTCAGTAGCGGTTACACGATTCCCGCAATAGGGTTTGGTACGTCAATCGCAGTCAAGAGGCCGAAGAATGTTGCATGAACTGTGGGCGCAGGTACCTGGCAGTCCAAACCAGAGGAGGTCACGTCGGCGGTTGCGTACGCCATTAAGGAGGCAGGTTACCGGCACATTGACTGCGCCTGGCAAGTCACCAGCACCAACTTCTCGCAATGGCCCTTACATATTCTATCCAGGGCTTATGGGAACGAAAAAGACGTCGGGGCCGGGATCCGTGCCTCGGGCGTCCCTAGGTCGGATATCTTTGTAAGGCTTTGAGACCCAGTTTGTCGACCAGCCTTCCTGACGGGGTCAGATCACGAGCAAATTATGGGGGACATGGCATTCCCGTGTTGAAGAGTGTCTCGACCAAACATTGGCGAACCTTGGAACTGAATACCTTGATCGTATGTAGTATTACATTTACTATTCCGATCGGAGGTGATTAAATCCATCAGCGCAGTGTATCTCATTCATTGGCCCATTGCGATGAATCCCAAGGGCAACCATCCCCTAATTCCCACCCTTCCCAACGGGAAGCGCGACATCGACCACACCTGGAAGTTGGCGGATACTTGGAAACAGATGGAATCCATGGTGAAGAAGGGTCGGCACCATATCACACACAATCGTTCCTGCTCTCCTTCAACTTACCCTGTTATGACTGCACAGGGAAAGTCAAGTCAATTGGTCTCTCCAATTGTTCTCAAATCAAGCTCGAGGAAATACTATCTACTGCTGAAATCACGCCAGTCGTGAACCAGGTTGCGTTGATCGTACCATCTACTCCACCCTGGTGCTGACAGCGCCGCCCAGCTGGAACTCCATGTGTACAATCCCCAACACAATCTCCTAGCATTTATGAAGACGAAAGGGATTCTCCCACAGGCCTTCTCCCCTCTTGGTTCAGCAAATGCTCCGATCCTGAATGATGAGGTAGTTGCTGAAGTTGCAAATAAACATTCACTCCAACCTGCCGATGTACTCCTTGGCTGGCCCCGTATGTTTTCCTTTACTGTAACTCTCACGCGCTTCGAAATCTTACCTACATCCCATTTATAGTTGCGAAAGGCATGGTGATGTTGACCAAATCAGTCACGCCTGCCCGCATTGCCGCCAATATGACAGGTGCTATGATAGCATCTCAGAAGCTAAGTGCTGACGACATTGAGAGGCTCGACGGCCTCGCGGCGAGCGGAAAACAGAGAAGGTCCGCCGTGTTTTGTGGTGCATATTGAACAGCTCTCAACCTTGGCCCTTCTTGTAGATTTGTTACTCCACCCTGGCGTACGTACACGCGTTTGTCAAGTAAAGCTGAAACAACACTAACCCTTCCTCAATTCTTTCGCATCTCCTATCGCAGCTGTCGAGCTGGGGTTCGAGCATTGGCCTCAATTGTAAGCGTGACGTTTTCAAGTGAAATAGGCAATATAATTGGTTTTGGATGCACCTCTGCCCCAAACTCTAAACTCATTGTATATACAAATCGCCCAGCTCGAAAGGTTCGGCGCCCCTTGAGCGTAAAGACTATTTGTGGTGGCGGTCTGCGATATTTATAACAGCTACGGTTGATGATTCACCCCAGGGGCTAGAAGAACCATGGCTGGTCGCCCATGAAACGTAACGTTACTGGGCGATCGGGGTAGGAATGAATGTATGGTGGAAATCTAGGCACTAGAAGCGGTAAGTGTTGCCACTAAGAACACGTATTTGAATTGGAGTCAGCGGCGGTATACTCATAGAGTCACTAAATGAACTTGGGAAAGCGAAAGCTTGATTATTCTTAAAAGTCTCCGCTATTGCTCGCGAGAGCCATTGTGATTGGACGGATCTGAATTGGGTTCAACCTGTAAAGGGAATGGACCCTTACCTTGCACATATCACACAAGTGCCGTTGTGAACTGGGGGGGAACCCTCAGCCCGGTGCTTTTTTTGAAATAGTGGAGTCAGTTTGATAGATGAACGGCGGACAAGTGGCTATGTTGAATGAACGTCTCCACATGCGTAATGCCTCAGGAAAAGGAGATGATACAGCTCAACATGCGATGGGCGGAGGTGGCCCAGTTAATGGTGGCGGACACCTCCTTTAGAGGAAACAGGAATGATCAAAACTCGACTGGGTCCTTGGTCAAGCTCTTCGGTTGTGGTCACTCATTGGAATGGGGGACCCTGGGCTCAAGCGGGCAACCCTGCGGATGTGACACGTGCGCTAGAGTACCTGATCTGGATTGCCGCCGCCACCCGAACTCATGAACATTCAATCTCATGAAAATATCCGGTGAAACCCAAATTATTCGAATGGAGACTGTGGGCTTTACTCTCGTGATGGGTTCACTAAAGATTCCGTTGCAATCACCGATATGGTCCTTCCAGATTTGTCTCCCTATAGTAATCAACCCCAAGTTCAATACCTTGGAATCCTTCATAAGCGCGGTACTCCGTGGTCAGGAATACCTCACCAACATTTCCCCACCAAGCTCATCTTCTCTTTGCACGTTTACCAATGCCCGGTACTACCAGACACAGCGGCCGTGACCTCGATATGACGTCGGACGCCATAGATGAAGGTGCGTGCTCTTGGCTTGGGTTCCCATATTGGGCTCACCCCACGTGGCCATAGTCAATGTCCTGAGAGGCAAGTTATGGGACGAGGAACCCGTCTTTGACCAAGCCAAAGACAAGACTCGATTCCGCGACTACAACTCGGCTTGTGACCGGGTTAGGCTATTCTACAAAGAGCAACATGGTCAGTGTTCAATGAATTTCCCCCCAGGGATATTTCCTCACAAGCATCGCAGAAAAGCAGACAGTCGAATTCAATATAAAAGCCCGAGTTGACTTCAAGAGCAAAATAAGAGCTCGAATGAGCGTTTGGGAAGCCATCGAAATGCTCAACACTCTCATCGACGATTCAGATCCCGATGTGAGTTTTGATCGTCCACCCGCCCATGACTCGCGCGTCTCAGCCAGCTTCCAGACAAATCTCACGCAGATTGAACACCTGCTTCAGACTGCTGAAGCCATCCGACGTGATGGTAAGCCCGAGTGGATGCAGGTTCGTCGATCACTATCTCTGCAAACTACATCTTACACACCCCGGACGCAGGTGGCTGGGCTCGTCCACGATCTCGGCAAACTGTTGCTTCTGTTTGGATCGGAGGGTCAATGGGATGTGGTTGGTGTAAGTCCTCGCCGCCCCTGATTCACAACCACGTTTCACTGACTATCAATATCACAGGACACCTTCGGTAAATATGATTTCATCCCCTTTCTGTCACGATCTAATAGACATCAAATTAGTTGTCGGCTGCCAGTTTTCGGACCAAAATATATACCCGGAAACATTTGAGGAAAATCCTGACTTTCACGATCGCGTGTATTCAACCGAGTGTGGGATATACCAGCCACATTGTGGGCTTGACAATGTCATGTTGTCATGGGGCCATGACGAGGTGCGCTTACCTTTCATTGTTCGGCGACCCGTCTTTAACATGCCTGTCAACTAGTACCTCTACAATGTCTTCAAAGACCAGAGCTCCCTCCCCGCTGAGGCCCTAGCCATGATTCGATATCATAGCTTCTACCCCTGGCACAGGGAGGGTGCATACTCTCACCTCACCAACGAAAAAGACACCGAAATTCTTGCCGCAGTACGCGCCTTCAACCCTTACGATCTCTACAGCAAAAGCGACGAGCCCTGTGATCCCGCGAAACTCCGTCCGTATTATGAAGGTCTCATCGCAAAGTTCTTCCCTCCCGTTCTCGATTGGTGATCCCCGCACGAATATCTCGTGCCGTTGTCTGTTTATAGCACCATTGATCGATGTCTCCGATATCTTGCTATCATGCTCGCTGTGTTGATACTCACATAGATCCCGCCACTCCTATTATCCGCTACTTATTCGATTGCTCTCCGCTAGACAAGCACGGACTTTATCCGTGGCATCGCCATTAGACATACTTGTATCTACCATATCTACTCAATCAATGTTCCTCTTTCTTTGAAACGACTCGCATGACCAATCCGAGTCCCGCCAGGATTGAGCCGGATCTCGAGATACAACCTGCGCCTGGACTCCAACCACTACCATACATCCTGATGACTGCACCCGAGAGCACACTGCCATACCCTCCGGTTCATAAGGACAAGAAATTTGTTGTGCTATCTGACTGGTTGGTTCCGGACCTTGGTCAGCGCTCCCCAGGGCTTTGGTCTGATCTTCCTGCAGGGATGGTACAATTACCACCTTCGACTCAAATGATTGTAGGTTTCGGGTGCAGTCAGTGCGCGCTGACCTGATTGTAATATATAGACATGACGGACAACCTCGGTTTCGGTAAAGCGAAGCGGCGCGAGGGAAATTTGGAGATTTTAGCTGGAAGGGTTACCTTTCGGTGCCTTTGGTTTTGTTTCAGCCGTCCTGGGTCACTCATATGGTGGGAACCGTTAGTGATGCATTCCGGGAGATGTTGGAGAGTGTAACCGCCAACGGGCACACCTTCACGGAGTGCAAGGAAGTCCTCAGGCAAAGTACCAAAATTCGTCTCCCCGTGCCGCATCGCGATCATTGATTGGCTTAGATATCAAACTGGACTCTGGGTTCAAGGAATTCTATGCCTGGTGCAAAGCGAGCGACATCCCTGTTATTATCGTCTCAAGGTATGCCATTTAGTGCGCTCCAGCCTCCAAAAAGGCAGGGCATTAATTCCCGTATCACAGCGGTATGGCCCCCATCATTCGGGCCGTCCTATCCAACCTGGTGGGGGAACAAGAAGCTCGGGAGATAGATATTATCGCCAACGATGTTGAAGTCCACCCAGATGGGAAGTGGCACATTAAATTTCGACATCCTTCGAGGCAAGCCGCTCCCCCATGATCTGATTGAGGAGCCCAGGTCCTGATGGACCGTTCTAGCGGATTCGGCCACGATAAGTCTCAGGCGATTCTTCCCTACCGTGATCTTGCCGATCCTCCTCTGTTGTTTTTCTTTGGGGACGGTGTATCAGGTTCGTCTGATGCGCCTCGTGCTGGGCCTCACTTACGCTTCGGGCTAGATATATCTGCTGCTGAGCACGCCGACTTGTTGTTTGTCAAAGAAAAGGATGACGGCGAGAACGACCTCGCTGCGTATTGCGAGCGGGAGGGGATCAAGCATGTTATGTTCAAGGACTTTTCGAAAGCACTACCGCTCGTTCAATCTGTGGTCGACGGCAGACATTCGATCGATCAAATTATTATGGCTGGCAGACCCCAAGACCAAATCCCCAATTGATGTGAACATCATATCTAGAGTTGATAGAGGAAATTATCTTATTTCATCAATCGATGCGAGGAGCGTGTCCATATAACAGCCGTGGGTATTCGCAGAAATAATGAATCGTCCTAGATTTCCGGGGATAAAGGTGATGGTGGGTGAGAATACAATGGGGACTGTCACGATAAACTGTCCCATATTTTATCATTCATTTCCACAAGAGCCTCACTAATCCACCCCCCGAGCCTACCCCAGGTCTCCCAGTCGGAGTGCCCGGAGTTGTGCGACCGCTCTTCGATCCCATAAAGCGTGACGGCGATACCCAGGACCAGAATGGCACCAGCAAACATGAAGGTTCTCCCCTCCATGTTATTAGACAGAATGTTCTTGGATTTTTTATCCCTCACTTGGTCTTCCTTGCCGGCAGAATTGTCACCCTTTTTCGCGCTCAGACCCTCCTCAACATATGGGTAAACGATCAACTCCGGATGGTTGACCATGAACTCGGCTGTGAGGTCAGATGGCAGGTGCGATGGATTTTCCGACCAAGTAAATACAACACTCTGGGGACCCATGATAGAGGCGAGATGTATAGCCGGATGATTCGGGGGACATTTCGTGTACAACTGGTCCGCTTCGAGGAGAAGCGAGGAAAGGGATAATTTCGGCGGGTGGCCACGCGATGGTGGCAGTGTGGTACTGGTTTCCGCCCCCCTTTGATCAGCATTATCTATATCTGGAGACTCAGAAAGGTCGGCGCTGGGCCCTGCAGTGGACTGAGGAGGATCGTAGGCGGCCGGTCGGGGCTTCCCGCGCGCGTCCATGTTTAGACAGGCCGCGTCGGGTCCAGGTTGTAGTGGCAAGTGAATATATTCTTGCTTTTCACCAGGGTAATCACGTCCAAGACTGCTTGGTTTTCCGTCGGATGATTCGACCACTAATTCACTCGCCAGGCTCTCCCCGGCCGAATAACCCTTTAGCGGTGAACGTTCGTCGGTGAGGTCGGGCAAGGTACAGAGAAGGGAGTGGACCATGCCATCTTCGTCCTCTTCTTCAAGTTGCCTCACTTCGGCCTTCCGAGATAATATCAACTACGCATATAACCCAAATCAGGAGCGTGAGTGATTCAATTGTGCCCTAGCCGAGCTTACCGTGGCAGCAAGGTATACAGTAACAATGGGTGGTCGACACAGGAGATAATCGAAAACGTGTTGAATTAGCGGAAGCGATGGCATATCGTGTGAGAACAGGGTGAGGAGGTTTGACAGGGCGAAAAACGGCAACGGGGAAGTTCTGTCGATGATAAGTTTATGAAACGCGACTGGGGAAAATGCAAATACCGTTCGAGGAGTGCCGCATATTCGGGATCGGCCAGTCGTAAAAGATTTTGCAGTACCCTTGAGGGTTCGGATTGGGCTCAACTATTGAAATCTGGGAAATGTGAAGGGGCGCACCGTAGCAGGCCTAGTACAGGCTCCAGACCGGAACTCATGGAGTCCCGGAGGCGGTGGAGACTTAGTTTCTCGGCGCAGCTCAACTGCAATTCCGGTGGGATGGTAAGAAATAACACCGTTATAATATCATGGTATCCCTGGCATGGGGTGAGTAGGGGGAGGCTGGGAAAATAACGGGTGCAAACTTGGAAGTAATTGAGATTTGGACGTTTACGGAAGATTGAAACTAATAATTCAAACAATTTTTGCTGCAGGTCTTCTCGGTCCTTTGCATCTGTCATCATGGATTGTATTTCAATTACGTGGCGAGGGTGGGCGTTGACACCTAGGTTCACCTACTGGGTAAAGAACGAAACTCCGGTCGGTGTCAAGTTTGATCTGACGCTCGTCCCGGTGAGGCGGCGATGATATTGGTGATTCAGCTTGTGTATTGATAGCGAAGGTATGCCGCCCCGGCTCAGAATCGGAGGGATGTAGTAGGGACACCAACCGAGGGGGCACCTGAAGGATCCGTGGCCTGGATAGAACGGAATGTATTATCATGTCGACGAACTCTTACTGGATTGCATACCACAAGTTCACCCTGTCCGAGCCGAAGCCTCCTGGCTCTAAAGTACGCTTTCGCAGCTCCTCCCAGTCGAGATCCAACGGCTGGGATGGGAAGGAGGACATTGGGAGCACCCCAGTTGCGAGAGACGACGTGGTGGTCACGGTAGGCCAGTGCTATTCGCGGAATGCCGCCGGAAACGACTCGGGTTTAGTAAATTGTGGTGGCCACGTGCACAACACCGTAATGCCAAGTTCCAACTACCAACATGAACGGTCAACGGACTACTGTCAGCAAGACTGGAGTCGGATGCTTTTACAAAAGGGCCCGCGTGGATCGGTCATTCATGAGTGTATGAAATGTTTGTGGGTATATCTCTTGGCGTTGGTACTTGGATATTGTAGGTTTCTCTCAAGTTCTCAGCATCAAATCAACCGGGTCAGCGACGATACGCCACAATATATCAATGCAAGTATCCTGGCTCGCCGTCTCTGTGGACACGCTGCGCTCCCCTCAAGGGATGAGGAAACGTCGCTCTTGATCACCCTCCAGAGCGCTTGACTTCTCATTTACCACAACAGTGGTTACTCGCGTCTCGAAGATTCAACAATCAATCTCGGCCAGAGTTGTCCGCGCAAATGTCTAGAACATTCGCCGAGGTTCCCCCCACTCCCATCCCACATATCCCGGATTCAACTGACGCAACATACCCAATGGGTTCGTCGCCGATACATTATTGTACTTGCATTTCCTTCACCTTGATTCACATTAACATTCTTGTGGCGCCCTTTGCGCTTGGCTGCCCATGAGACAGCAAATGTGTTCATTCGTGGCTGTGATGGGCGGGCATCCTAATGGGCTTTTCATCCATCGAGAGTATGTATGTAGTCAAATCAAATCAAGTGCATGTGGACTTGGCCGATACAACGTCAACGTGGTTTTCATTATTGCTGCGAACCGTGGTGACCGGTCAATTCTTGTTCAATTATGGTCACTAATGTTGGTAATGTGTTGATGGCACTTGTAAGACAAAGCAACTCGCACGACAATCCAGCATCCAAATCCTTTCAAACGCTCATCATACCGATTGCGTCGGCCGTGCAGCGCAAGGAACCATTAACTGGGTGACTGAGTCAGTCTGTGCATGCCCACATGGAGAAAGGTCAATCCAGTGCAAGTCTTCCTCGCTCCGGGATCCTGTTGCTCGCCCCAAATTCCATCGACTCCCTTGTGCCTTCGACACTCATATCTCAAGTCGAGTCACTATTGGATGGTTACCGGATAGACGATGCAGTTCAATTGGCAGACCGGCAACGGAGAAAGTTGGAGGAGAACATTGTGGTCGACGAAGATCAAGTAAGGGCTGCATGCTCAATTCACGAAGCATTCCTTCGACTACTAAGGCCATTATGACAGGCAGACGAGCTGCGCTATATGTACCAGCGGATTGGGTTCCACTTTTTCGGCGAGACTATGTTCGAGGACGCTGGCATTCATCTATTCAACGGAGAGGTCGACCCGCGTCTGGTGGTCAGCTACTATCCAAATCTGCGGGGCTCGCTCTTTACTGCCAACGACTCCATGGACGTCTTTGCCGGAGTGGCGGAGCGGTTGCCCACTGAAGTCTCGGTTGATGATATCAGTCAGTCCTCTTCTCCCACTGTCCATATTCATTTCCTCCATTTTCCTTCCGTTCATGGCTGAGGCCTCCATTGACTTTATCCTCCCTCTTCACCCCATCGCATGTTCCAAATTTGGAACTGATATTAGTTGTGACGAACCTAGTCAGGAATTATTCGCCGCACCTCGCACCCAACACGCGCTCCGCGCCACCCACGGTCGAGCTTCGCAAAATATTGCGCACCGCGGCGCAAGAGATGCTGTTAGTCTTTCTCAGGAAATGCCGGACAAGGTGGAAGGTGGATGGCTCAAAGTCAGACCATCCCTCATGTCCTGTGAGTACTTCCCCTGGGCTTGGATCATGCCTGGTGTGTTCATACGAACCAGGTGGTGGATACAGTCCTTGCGAAGCTCTACGCCGAGTTTGGCAAAACCCAGGATTTCTACGCGTTGCTTCATGAGCCAAATCAGATTGTGGTTTCCGAGGTGGAGCACTTGTTCCAGACAACGGGCCAATACAGCGCGCTGTGCATGCTGTACAAGCGACGCGACGACGACCCCAAGCTCTTTGAGCTTTGGTCAAAGTGCGTTTTCTCTCCCCGCGTTCTATTGATTCTATTCACGCCTTCCTTAGGCTCATTGACGGCACATGGGCGGATGAAGCTGTTCCGGACCCACTATCGGATATGATTGCGCGTCTAACGGAGAAACGCGACCGCGTCCTCATACACAAATGGGGACCATGGATAACGAGGTGGGACGTGGAGCGCGGAATGAAGGTATTCTGATTTCGACCCCTTGCCACACGCCATGCAACCTTTATGACCCAGCTGCTCTTGTCCCGAGACCTGGGAAAACGCAAGGAAAACCCAGAAGAGGATATTGCGCTCCTCCATCAATTGCAGGGTGTCAACCCGGCCGCCGGCGCAAGGTATTTGGAACATCTGGTGCTCGTCAAACGATCTCCTGTGAGCAGCGTATCCCATGCTCATATCGGGAAGCTGAGTTGGGAACATAGATACCAGATCTTCATGTGCAGCTGGCTACGATATATCTCGATCAACTCGTTGCCGTGCTCCAGGACGACGCCACTGCCAAGCTTTGGCGAGCAAAGGGTGAGTATACTCACATCATTGTCGCGATCAGTATCTGGTTTAACGTTGCTGCAGCATCATCCTATTCGTCTAGCCGGAATGAATCCTCCTTTTTCTCCTATTTTGCATCAACCACTCCCGAATCGGCACACAAGTGCACCCGTCTCAAAACCGTCCTGTTTCTCGCAGGGTCGTGGCTTTACGATCTCCAGGACGCTCGGAGTCGTCTCGTCGACCATGAGAGTATCCTCAGATTAGAGCTTGCGATCGTTGATGGCAAAGTATGTCCCCATTTCTAAATTCTTGCTTCGAGTGACTGAGGTGGTCCACCCGGCCAGCTCGGCAATCATCGGGCTGCTCTTACAGCTCTCGCACGTGGCCTTCGCGACGGCTGCTCTGCAGAAGCTTATTGCATCTCAGGCGGTGATATCATCCCCAGCAACATTGCCCGCGCGATTGCCGAGAGCTCGGGATTGCAGAATTGGGCGAACGCATTGTTTCCCCTCGTGAGTGGCAAGGCAGGAGCAGCCGCCCGACGCAAGGTTGTTGGCGAGGATTTGAAACGGGAGCTCCTGAGGATGCTCATTGATGTTTATATTCACGACGAGTTGAGTCCCCGAATCAAACACGAACTTGCGTCTGATGATAACATAGTAATGGAATGGCAGACGCCGCTCGCCTGCTCAATTCACAAGCGGTGAAGTTGGATGATCTCGAGGTGTGCAGAGCACCGGCTACTCGAATGCTTTCTAACAATTTCTGGCTTAGATCGTTTCTCTTCTACCCGATCGGTGGCCTCTGGACGCAGCATCGTCCTTCTTGGCTCGCTCGTTCAGACGGGCGCTGCACACTCGCCACGAAGGAAAGATTGTGAAAACCATTAGTGCGGGGCAAAACCTCGAGGTACACTCCGCTCGTATTTCACACATTTATCGCACAGCTCATTATTCGTGGTGCTAGACAAAGGAGCGCACATGGCTGATATTGCGCGAGGAGGGCATGATTATTGAGGAGCCAGCTGAGGACGAAGGTGATGGGTCGTACGACGAAAAAGCTCTCACAGAAAAGGTTGCGATGCAGCTAGGAATGGCGGCTGATCTAGGATCGCGACCTGCTGAGAAGGTGGGGTGGCCACCTCGGCCATGATGTGCATAGTATATTCCCGGGCTGCGTCTCCCCTATGATAATGACCAGCTTCCCTTGTCGATCGTTTAATTCTACCGATACCGATACCGTCGGCTCCCCCCGAGTGTCATGTCAATGCGTCGACGATGGCATGGTACACTATCACGTACCCTCAGTTCGGAAGGCCCTCTATTTCGGATGTCACAGAAAAGTCACAGTAAAATGGCAACTTTCTTGCAGCGGTCTACCCTGTAAGACCCTGACTCTCCCACAAACGCGTCGACGATAGTGTGGTATATCGGTCGATCCGTCGTCGGGCCCTTTGCTGCATCCCCCCACCCTGAGGGGCCTGTGGGCGAGCTATTCTCCATAAGTTTTGATGTTGGGCGATACCGTTGCGCGGAGATGCTGGTAGGTCCGACATGGTGAACCGAAATATCCCCGTTGGGCGGGAGGCGCCTGAGAGCAGTGTGGTGCGTGGCGCCGCGCGCGTCAAGCTATTTTCACCAACCACTTACCCCAGCGGATCATGAGTACATATCGTTTTGATGCCGTGGGCGAGGGCCGTCGTGATCTATAATCGCTCTCCAAACTCATCTTGAGAGGCCGGATCGGGTTTGAGAAGGAAGATCATGCTTACTATTAGGATTGTCATGACCCATCGGCGGTAAATCCTGATTTCTCATGAGCGGACTAATTACCTCCTTGTACCCACACAGGCAAGGCCCTGGGTGGTGTTGGATCCGTGTAGGTTAAAATATCGCGGTGCCTGTGGGGGCGGCGCCTCCAACTGATGAGGCTCAAGTCCGAGGACATGCGAGTATTCCCATTCCCAGTGGCACTATCCGCATCGAGGCCGTGTCGGGGGCGTCCTGCCTGTGCATTGAGATCCCTCGCTGACGAGGGGGGGACCCTGCGGCTGGAGCCGCATGTTGTCACGACTATTTGTGCCGGTTGCAACGCAGGCCGTCGGATTTCTGATGGGTGCTTGTTATTGTTGCGCACATCGCGATTTCAATATTCAGGCCCGAGGATGCTAGGGACTGACAAGACGTCGCGTGAGCCCTGTACTTGCAGGCAAGCCGACGGCAGGTTGGAGCTTGGCGGCGATGCTTGTTATTATAAAAGATAGGCACCGATGAGTAAAGTATAATGTTTAAAAAGTCGGGACTGCGAACTAACCTGACAACTCCCATATGGTTGGGCATTATCTGGTCCCTGCGGTACAGCACGATAGGCGGGCCAAGATGGATCCCAAGATCAAGGGGAACGGCTGATAGTGATATGTGTGTGTGTGTGAGACGCACGCGTGGTTCCTGAATATCGTCACTCTCAACGCGTGTTCGGGGCTTTTTAGGGCTCGGATAAGAGTTATTGTTAAAATCAGGTCGTTGCATGAAGAGGTAAATACACGGAGATTGATATGACACTAATCGACCATTCGACGGTACTTCAAGAACACGGGATCCCCAAGTGGTCGTGCCTATATCAGTCACGCGCCGGTCAGCCACAACTTGAATATGATTGCGGCTGCTGGATTTAGAGGGGCGCACCTGCTGCATATTATTTCTGTCTGGCTGTGGGAGTTGACGAGGATAGTTCCCAGCACTGTCGACGAGTTCAAAGTCGTAGCCGTCGAACAACAGAGCCATGATCAATTTGATCTCCAATTTGGCGATCCGCATTCCCGCACACGGGTGCCGACCTGAATGTGCTCACATCAGAAGGTGTCCAATGCGCGGCGGAGGACAGTGATACGTACCCGCCCCCCAGCCCAAGAACCCCAACGGGGCCTTCTTATCCTCCTCTCGGCCTGGAGAATACCGGTCCGGATCGAACTCGTCCGGGTTGTGGTAGATCTCGGAATTCATGTGAACGTCTGAAATGGGGTAAGCGAGGAAGTCTCCAGGCCTCGCCATGGCGTGCCCGACTGGAACATCTTTCGAAAGATTCCTTCGGAGCGCTGTCCCAGACAGGGTGAGGCGAATGATCTCCCGGATGACGACGTCGAGGACGGGCAGCTCGTCCTCCCAGGCCTCCATGGGGATCCCGGACAGCCGCTTGTGGAGCGGTTCCGGGGAGGATGGATTAGTGTGATTCTGCACCAGCGCCCTGATCTCAGCCGCCACCTTGGCCTTCCACTCGGGGTGAGTGCCGAGATGCAGGAGGGCCCAGCAGACTGTGAATGCAACAGATGTAGACCGGTTCATTTGAGAGATGTCATGTAGTTACCCATCATGCCGGTATTGACCACACCTGCAAAGATAACGCTCACAACAAACTAGCAAGAGGAATATGAGGTGGTGACTTTTAGATGTCTGGGACGGCCTACCCCGACGATCGTCTCATTCGATTCCCCCTCCGAGATGAGCAGATCGAATGCGTCGAGGGTCGGCTCGGGTGACTTGCGCCGTATATCAACGAAGTTCGACACCAGTGTATACAGCTCCTGCGTGGCCCGTTTATTTATCCGTTTGGCGGAGCCAGGGAACCAAGGAAAGAGCAGAGCCACAGGTGTGGCGCTCTTCTCGATGTTCCAATAATGGCGCGCGAGTCGGGCGATGGCGTCCGTGTCCTCAGAGAACTCCCGGCAGGTGGCCAAGCGAATGGTCATTTGGAGTACAAGCTTTCACAAAGGAGTGAGAGTTGAGCATGGCGGATGTTGAAGCAGGTCAGCCCATACCTCGTACACTTCCTTGAATGGGTTGAGGGTCCCGTCCTCGCCCCAGGTTAACATCCGGCGATTTACATCATCAAACAATGTCGGAAGAACTGAACTATGAAGTCAGGAAATTTGAAGATGAATGGTACACCAAGCCATACTGCTCGTGACACGGTCTCTTCTCAGCAAATGCACGAGTCGTTTGATAGAGGCGGTATCACTATCGCCTCCCTTGATATCACGCAGGTCGGGTATACCTCCCATGAGCATGCGGTATCCCTCACTGAAGTGAAGCCCTGGGTCGTTGAAGAACACCTTCCGGGCCTCATCGCCCGACACCACCAGGACGCGATGCTGTCGACGTGAATTCCGGCGGCCAGAGTTCTGAGAGAAAGATAACTACCTGGAGGACGCGAAACCTGAATATCTTCTCCCCGGTCTTTCTAAAGTTATCCTGAAGGAAATCATACCGCTGGGTGAAGAATGGCCAGGCGGTGAGAATGGAGAGCCCGCCGAGTTCCTTTACATTATCACTCGGGCGGTGCCCGGGTCCGAGCAGGACGGTGAGAGAGACTAAGGCGACTGCCCCAATTAGTAGCAGCGGGGAAGGTGATGACATCCACGAATCCATTTCGAATGGTGGGGACCACATTTGATTAGATGAGTCTTATGTAGGAATTTGATGGAGGTGCAGCAAGGCTTCTGAAGGGTGATTGCACGCTTAGTAGGAAGTGACAGGTCATACGCATGCCTTCTCATTTGGAGCTGAAAACCCCAAATACGCCTGGCCATCGGCGCCGCATGATGCATGGCTTCGGGAGGGGGGATGGAAGTGTCAAAGTTATCGTGCTGTTTGAAAGCCATCCGTGCGGCTGTTGACCCGTTTTCCCATTCGCGCACCCATTCGTCCATTTTTTTGTTCGTTCCCGTGTCCCCGCAACGCCCGCCAGAAATGTGTACCAGCAAATGTGGTCACTACCACTGTAGGGATTCTATAGCCTTAGCCTCGAGATCACGGCACGCTTATGTCCCGAGACACGAGGGTAGGAGAAGAGCAGGATCTTCGCCAGCGCGGAAATCCCCGGAAATGGCTTGTCCTTCCCCTTCGAGGACGTGCCGTGGCCACCGCGGCGCGCACCTCACTTCCCCTCGTCTCTCTTCCTCAAACCCACCCACCACATCCAGGAAACACGAGGCACCGTACACGAGACGATCAGGCACTGCATGTCCCATTGACCCCCGTCGAATCCCGCCTTCCCGCCTTCCAGCAAATCCAGCACCTCTTGGCTAGGGTTCTGGCTCTCGCGGTAGTGCGGGCAGCCGCCTGGGCGGGAGAGGCAGAGAACGCGGCTGTGGGTAGGGGAAAGCGCAGGAATGATCACCACCACCTCCATTGGGAGCCTGAGGGAGGGTGGTGTGTGCGGCGCGCCCGAGACCCCCGCCCCCGCCGGCTGTCTGCCAGTTTCCTGCTGCAGCTCATCATTCGTCTGTCATTGGTGTTGTTCGTTTGTCGTTTGCGTCCTTCATCCATCTGCATCACTGCAGCATCAGGTGCTAGGCCGGCCGTCTGTCGTCTTGTGGCGAATTCAAAACCAAACCAATACGTCACAGATGTGACATGTTTGCAAGATTACGAATATACCCGGCGGTGCGGGTACACGGTATGGCCTCGAGCGCGAAAAAAAGCATACCGCACCCGTGCCAGCGCTATAAATCAAGGCCCAGCGATCGGGGTTAACGAGACGTCGTATGGGTTCTGTACTTACAGGCAACTCAAGGGCGGGGTGAAGCTTGGCGGCGATGATTGTTATCAAAAACGATGAAGTAAGATACTCAAACAGACGGGACTAACCTGATAACTCCTACATAGTTGGGCATCATCTAGTCCCTGATTACACTACGATAAACGGCCCAAGAATGCATTGTAAGATGAAAGGGGCCGGCTCATAGCGATATATGTGCACGCGCGTCATTTTTGAATATCGTCACTCTCAACACGTGTTCGGGGGTCTTCAAGGACGAGAGTCATTGTCAAAATCGAGTCGTTGCATGAAGAGGTAAATACACGGAGATTGATATGACACTAATCGACCATTCGACGATACTTCAAGAACACAGGATCCCCAAGTGGTCGTGCCTACATCAATCACGCGCCCGTAAGCCACAATAAGAGTCCGGCTGCTCGATTCAGGGAACGCACCTGCTGCAAATCATTCTTGTCTGGTTGTGGCAGTTGACGAGGATAGTTCCCAGCGCTGTCGACAAGCTTGAAGTCGTAGCCGTCGAACAGTAGAGCCATGATCAATTTGATCTCCAATTTCGCGATCCGCATTCCCGCGCACGGGTGTCGACCTGAGTTCGTTCACATCAGAAAGCGTCCAACGCGCGGCGGGAGACGGCGATACGCACCCACACCCCAGCCCAGAAACCCGAATGGGACCTTCTTATCCTCCTCTCGGCCTGGAGAATACCGGTCCGGATCGAACTCGTCCGGGTTGTGGTAGATCTCGGAATTCCTGTGAACGTCTGGAATGTGGTAAGCGAGGAAGTCTCCGGGCCTCGCCGTGGCATGTCCAACCGGAACATCTTTCGAAAGATTCCTGCGGAGCATTGTCGCAGACATGGTCAGGCGGATGGTCTCCCGGATGACGACGTCGAGGACGGGCAACTCGTCCTCCCAGGCCTCCATGGGGATCCCGGACAGCCGCTTGTGGAGAGGCTCCGGAGACGACGGGTCGGTGTGATTCTGCACCAGCGCCCTGACCTCGGCCGCCACCTTGGCCTTCCACTCGGGGTGAGTGCCAAGATGCAAGAGGGCCCAGCAGACTGTGAATGCAGATGTAGACCAGTTCATTTGAGAGATGTCATGAGATTACCCATCATGCCGGTATTGATCACACCCGCGAATATGACGCCTATAACGAACTAGCAAGGGAAATGCAAGGTGAAGACTGGGGATCTCAGGTGTCTGGGATGGCCTACCCCAACGATCGTCTCATTCGATTCTCCCTGCGAGATAAGCAAATCAAATGCGTCGAGGGTCGGCTCGGGTGACTTGCGCCGTATATCAACGAAGTTCGACACCAGTGTATACAGCTCCCGCGTGGCCCGCTTACCTGCCCGCTTGGCGGGTCCAGGGAACCAAGGAAATAGCAAAGCCACAGGGGTGGCGCTCTTCTCGATATCCCAATAATGACGCGCGAGTCGGGCGATGGCGTCCGTGTCCTCAGAGAACTCCCGGCAGGTGGCCAAGCGAATGGTCATTTGGAATACAAGCTGTCGCAGAGGTATAAGAATTGGGCATGGCGAGGGTTGGAACAGGTGCCCATACCTCGTACACTTCCTTGAATGGGTTCAGGGTTCCGTCCTCGCCCCAGGTCAACATCCGGTGATTGACGTCGTCAAATAGTGTCGGAAGGACTGGACGGGATATAAGTTGGGGAGGATAAATGCACACCAAGCCTTACTGCTTGCTATACGGTCTTTTCTCAGCAAATGCAAGAGTCGTTTGATGAAGGCGGTGGCATCCTGGGTACCTCCCCCGGCGTCCATGTTAATATCACTCAGCTGAGGAATACCTCCCATAAGAATGCGGTATCCCTCGTTGAGCTGAAACCCTGGATCGTTGTAGAATACCTTCCGGGCCTCATCGCCCGATACGACCAGGACGCGATGCTGGCAATGTGAACTCCAAGGACCGGGGGTACGAGGGAAAGGTCATTACCTGGAGGACCCGAAATCTGAATATCTTCTCCCCGGTCTTCCTGAAGCCGTCCCGAAGGAAATCATACCGCTGGGTGAAGAATGGCCAGGCGGTAAGAATGGAGAGCCCGCCGAGTTCCTTTACATTGTCGCCTGAGCGGTATTTGGGTCCAAGCAGGACGGTGAGAAAAACCAGGGCGACTGCCCCAAATATCAGCGGGGATGGGGTTGATGAGATCCACGAATCCATTTCGAACGATGGGGGATCACTATTAGATCAGTGGCCACACAGGTCTTATGTAGGATTTCGACCGAGGTGCAGCAAGCGTGATTGCGTGCTCGGAGATTGGCAGGACATATGTTTCAATGTCTTCTTATTCTTATTCTGGACTCAAGAACCCCAAAATGCGTCCCGCTTTTGGCGTGCCATCTCCACCATGAGATTTTGGTGATACCGAGGCCCCGCTTACGAGGGCTTGATGAGGTAAGAGTACCGGTGCCTCGAACTCTGGATATTTGCGTTTATGCGTTTGGATTGTTGAGAGATGTATAGACCATGCCAAGTTGTTGTCGACGGTGGGCTTGAGTGGGATAATTTGCATCAGCACTAATTCACAGCGCTAGACAGTAGCAGGCTTGGAATGGCGCTCTCGGGGCCTCGGAAAACACTCACTCTCAGGCATTGTCGCAGGGTGAATATTGCAGTGGCGAGGCGCAGGGAATAATCAGTCCCGATTCTGATGATACATGCGTGAGTGGGACCAGATTTCCCTCGACTTTTCCGAGTGGGATTATCGAAGCACACTGACTCGGGAACTTCCTAGCCCTCCCGGCCTGGTGCGGCTGGATGCACAA
Source organism: Collybia sp. MG36 (assembly GCA_003313185.1). Lineage (NCBI taxonomy): Eukaryota > Fungi > Basidiomycota > Agaricomycetes > Agaricales > Clitocybaceae > Collybia > Collybia sp. MG36. The sequence continues at coordinate 47,022 of QGOG01003482.1, read as the reverse complement.
TGTTTATCATCATCGCTACTTGAAATCTTTCTGGCAACAATGATGGTGAGTATTTTTACCCGCTATTGGAAACTCTACCATGTTTTGTGGCTATGATGATGTCTCTGGACTTGAAAGTATGGCATGACGTTTCATTTGGTAAGGACGGGGTGATGAAGTGTAGTGAATTTCATGGAATTGAGATCATCATTGATGATGTACAGCTCGGTGTAGCGTGCGGTGTCTGGCGTCACAATTGAAGTTGATCGTGGGAATTTTCACCACAAATGGAAATTATCCCATTCGATAATTTCTCCTCAGGCTCCTAAGCACCCGTTAGCTGGGCCATTACTGAACTCAGGCTCAGCCGTTCAACAGTCTGAGCCTCTGCTATCATTCTGTAAGTCGAGTTTCAGTCGGCTGAGGGCTTGAATTTATCGCTATTCAGCTTAATTGAACCTGGTTTTATTGGCACCCCTGGCCCTGGCAGATTTTCTGGTTCAAATTTGCTTCCTCCAGCACCTGCAATCTCCTCCACATTCATGGCAACAACAACCCAGAACCCCAACCCACTCTCTCGATTGTCACGACTGGGGCTTGGCCTGGGTTTCAAGTTACCGTCCGCATCACAACATCAAGCCCGCCTAAACGAGCGAGTTGAAGATCTTGATGACGACGAATGGTACATCCCATACAATGGGCCGTACGAGCTTCCACACGCACCAATTCAGGAGCGCAAAGGAGGGAATAGTTGGGGGGACGCAGTTTTTGGAGGCGACTCTGATGGTATACTTGACGATCAAGAACTGTATGATCGGTATGGTATGGACGTTGGACATGATGGTTGGGGGGGTAACATGGGAGATGATGGAAAACCGTATGACCTGTTGAAGCACGGCGCGAGGGAACGATCCCAGTCTTTTGCATCTGGGAGGATGGTTTCGACTGGTGTCGTTGACCCCAACCGGCCGGGCGCGACCAATCGACGTTCAACGGTTTCCTCTGGCCGCCAGCTTCTTTCAGTACCAGTCCCTTCTTTCATAAATCTCGACGCTGCTGGAGGCGTCGGAGAATCACCAATGCCGCCCTCTCGCCCAGCCAAGGACACAACCGGCCAGAATCGCACTAGTGTCTCCAATCTCTTTGCCTTTGGCAGCCATAGTCGTAAAACTCCGACCTCCCCCGCGTTTCGCCACGATGGTGGGGCAAGCAAATTTACGCCGCGGAGCCCGGGCCTGGCTTCAAAAGGGCCCACCCTGCTTCGCCGCTTATCACCCGGCGGGACTAGTCCTAAAAAACGCAGCAAGCAGGTTACCGCACCACCTCTTGACATTACCAGCAGTCATGATTCTATGGCAACTGATGAGGAGGATTATTACAACTCATACTATTCAACATTAATCAACACTCCAGCATCCAGTAAAATGCGATCCTCACAACCTACTCCCAACGACTCCTCGCCTAATATTCGTTCCTCAAAACCCGATGCAAAATCGTCTCACCCATACGCTTACATGTCTTCGACACCATCAGTACCCCCAACCCCCCACACCGCCCCCCCTATCCCGACCCCCAAAATTCAATTTGCACAGTCCGGCCCTGCCTTTTTTAACAGCCACGCCCCCCCTATCCTGACATTGACCAAATCCTCGGAGGTGAATCTTGGAATACTTCAGCCAAGTTCCCTGGTGGATGGATTAAGGAGGCTCAAAAATTCCATGTCTACGCCAGATCTCCGGAGCATCGCTCAGCTGCCGCAGAACTCATCGCGAGCGTCGAACCATATTCCAAGAGGAAAAGAGCGATGGCTATCTGCCGAAACATGGTGTGATGCAATCCTCCTTCCTCGACCACGGCTTAGACTCAAACGAGATGGTGACTCCGAATATATCGGGAGCGGTCGGATCGTGAGTCCCCCTGGAAGCCCTATGCTCGAAAAGTTTGGTACGGAGTGGACGGAGAAGGACGTCCGTACCAACGGGCTACCATCGAGGGTGTTAGCTCATTCGCGATCCCTTGCTAAACTGCGCGATGACTCTCATCAAACACTTGATCCGAGCTCCTCCTCCTCTCCAATGAAGGGCACTATTCTCAGATCGAGAGGGGATACAATGCCTTCGCAACATCGAAATTTGCCCCCACCACTTCCTCCATCCACATCAGTTGCAACACGGCGGAAGAGTCTTTCCGTTGATGACTTGGCATTGTCAAGCCCAGTCCCCTCGTTAACTCGGTAAGTGCATCCTACAAGTGATGGGAAATCCTCTCATTGGCCCATAGCGTCATCCATGACGGTCAGGTATTTGAGAGCCAACGCCGGCAGTGGAACGCACAAGCGACCGAGTCCTTTCAAAACAAACGCTCTCGCGATGTTTCGCGCACGCGTTCCAAGTCACTATCTCAGAAACACGGCAGGCGCAAAGATGATAACGCAAGCCAAGTTCGGGAAAACATCGATTTTTTGGCTGCTAGATCTCTGTTGGGAAACCAAGATATAATTACAGTGGCCGGTCCATCAGCCTCCAGAAGTGAAGGAAGTTCAACCAATTATACCTCCTCGTTCGGAAGAACTTCCCACTCCCATTCTAATTCACTTGAGAAGACGCTTTCCAAGTCATCGAAATCTCAGTCTCGCCATTCCAGGAACGATTCGTGGGGAAAGTCTGCAATTAAAATGGCTAAAACGACCATGTGCGGGCTCATCGGTGATTCATCACTCTTGTCGCCCTTGGATGAGAAAGCGTGCGCCCTTGAGCATGCGTTGAGGGGAGATGGAACTCAGACCATCAAACTTGCGGACTCTGTTCACCCCCCATCAGATGCGGACCCCTCGGGGCTCAGCCACATCACAACACCAGCCCGAAGCGGCATGTCCCCCTCTCCATCTGGCGTGAGCGACACCCGTGTTGGCATTGCCCTGACCACTCCGCCCGGAGCCGAGGAAGCACCTGATCGCGAACCTATCAGGCTCCTGGCTCATCCATATGCCCAGGGGGGATTATACACGCTTACTCCTCAACACACCCAGCCCTTGGAACCGCGTTCTGAACAAGGGTCGGCCTATGCAGGCCCACATCCATCGTCAGCGGTTGCTAACCAATCTCCCGAACCAGCAGACATGGCCAGCCGACATAGACTCCCTCCTCACGCTGCTCATCCATTTGCGTGGGCATCCCCGCAAGCCTCTGACCAAATTACCCCGCGGGACCCCGACCGACTGGCCGCACCTGCATTTATTGATAAATTACCAGCAGGGATTGTAGAAAAGCGGACGGGTATTTCAACGCAAATTCGATCCTCTCCATCCGGTGTCGCAAAGAGCTCCCCAGGTGGCGAGCCGTTATATGTCAGTCTGGAGGCGCGGAATTCTCGGCCTATTTTAGATACTTCGGGTGTAGGGGAAGCACTAACTAATGCCCTCCGGAGTCAGAGAAGTTTCAATGAACTCAACACCTACCTTGGCGATGCCCCGAATCACAGCGGCGCGATCCATAAAGAGCCTTCTTATTTTACCGTTAAACCCACCGCTACTCCTGCTCGACCCCCACACCTCCGATTTGGCTCTGGCCGTGACTCACTATCACCAGCCAACGCCAGCGCTTCCACCGGTCCTTCCCCAGATGCTACGTCAGACAGTTCTTCGCCTCAGCATTCTCCAGTGCCGTTCGGAAACCCCGATGACCTTGACCATTTCCATGACCTATTTTTCAAGCCCGGCGCGGACAGACAGACACTGGGTGGAGGAGCTTCGGGCTCCGCTTCTCTCAATCCACCCATCCCATGGGACATTAGCACACGCAGTCATCGAACCGGCAGCGGCCTGACTAGCTTGGCTCGCCAGCTCAGCGAGGAGTTTGAGCAAATGACCACAGAACGCCGCGGTTCTCAATCCACCGCATCTGCTCGATTACTTAGCACGCATGGCAGCCGCCGGCCGACTGATTCCGGGCTGGAGTTCGTTTTTGAGGAAATGTCCCACCACCCACGATCAGAATCACCTCTACAGGATAATGCGGAACCCATGGGGGATTCATCCTTTGCATTTCGACCTTCGGGTGTTATTCCTGAAGATATAGACTCGCGGGCGTCGTCACCAACCGAGGGAGTAGATGAGGACGTGACCGGTGCGTTGATCTCATATTCGATGTAGTAACCATCCTGATAGTTTTCTTGAAGAACGATTCCGCGTCCGCAGAGTCGAAGCGGTCTCAACGCCTCCCGCTACGTTGAGCGATCAGCGCAACTCTTTAGCAGGACATGTGTCCTTTCCCAATGGCCACGACGAAGGCGTCCAACACGCTACCCACTCCCTAGTCACCTCCGTTTCTCCGATCAGCCTTCAACCTTCGTCTGCGGTCCCCACTCGGAGCAGCTACCTCACCGGTTCTACTGGCTCCCGCATATCAGGGCTGTCTGATTTCCCCAACCCCCCGCGGGACAGCCGAACGCCAGGCCACACGTCGCTGCTCAGTTCCTATTTCGACGAAATTCATTCACAGGGCGATACCCACACATCGGCGACACCCCAAGTTCCGAGTCAGCGCCTCACTTTTGGCGACAGCAACGGGAGCGTCGAGGACATCATCGCGGCGCTCTCATCCCATATTTGATTTGTTGTATCCATCATTGTGCCACCATCCATAAACATATTATTTGTAATATATTGCTACTCACTTCGCTTCAACTGGAAACCCCCTGCTTGCCATCGGATTTGCGGCGTTGTACTTTATCCTGCCGCGCGCCCCTCGTTGCGGATATATGATGTTTTGATCATTCAACATGCTACTGTCATGATAATTTATTTAATGATACTTCAATTGGCTTCCATTACTTGCTGCATTGCGTGTCGATTTGCGTCAAGAGAAGTATGGAGATATACTTATAATTATAACCCATGAATGTAGATATCTGCCCGGGTGGTATCCGGACCATCTTCTTCCTGGAAGGTGGGTTGACGGTGAGGTGATGAGGTTGAGCATCTTCGACTTGCCAGTTTCGTACGTGCAGCTCGTCAACCCCAAGTGAGGATATATGGGCGCATCGAAATAGAGAAATCAACAATATGATGGAAATACACAAACTGTCATAAGCCGTCTTCGCTACGACCAACCCGAGTATGCTCAATTTGTGATCAGCCATGGTTCGATATGATATTGCACACACTTCGCCTCCCAAAATTTCAAATTGCATCATTGATCGACAAGAGCCGGTGAATGTCGCGTGACGTGATCATACGCGTGATGCGATCGCGTTCACGCCCCAACATCCGACATCGCCATTCACTGCTTTGCTCTATCCTACACAGATATTCTAGAAAATCATCTTGCTTTTGCGAAGCCTTGGGTGTACTTAAAATGCCGCTTGTACGCATCGAGGTGTGCGATTTCAAGTCGTATCGGTGAGTAGGCATTCATTGCCTACCTTGGCGCACGGTGCCATTTTATTTTATACGCAGTGGCCACCAGACCATTGGTCCATTCAGGAATTTCACCTCTGTTATTGGTCCCAATGGTGCGGGAAAGTCCAATCTCATGGACGCGATATCCTTCGTTCTCGGAGTCAAAAGCGCGCAGCTGCGGAGTTCGCAGTTGAAGGATCTAGTTTATCGAGGCAGACGGCTGGCTAGAGGGCCGGAGCAGGGGTCTGAAGCCACGCAAACGCCTGAAGAGGAGGAGGAAGAGGAGGGAGAAGGAACCGCGAAGAAAGCTTGGGTACTAGCGGTGTATGTTGATGCTGATAACAAGGAGTGGAAGTTTCAAAGAATGTGCGTTTCAATCTCGTCTTTCCCCAGCCCCATAACCAAATCTATGTAGTATATCAACCACTGGCGCATCCGAGTACAAGCTCAATACCAGAACCGTCACGTATTCTGCGTATAATGCCGCCCTAATTTCTCATAATATCCTTGTCAAAGCGAAGAACTTCCTGGTATTCCAAGGCGACGTAGAAGCCGTCGCATCACAGTCACCCCGCGAACTTTCGAAACTGATAGACCAAATTAGTGGGTCCCTGGAGTTGGCAGGCGAGTATGAGAAGGCCAAGGAGGCGCAGGACAGGGCCACAGATAACGCCACATTCAATTTCACGAAACGGAGGGGCATCGCGGGCGAAATCAAGCAGTACAAGGAGCAGAAAAGTGAGGCAGAGAAGTTTGAAGCCCTTTACCAGCAGCGGGTGCGTCTCAGGGCTAATAGTCTCAAGTTGAGATCAGATTCTGAATACCATTTAGGATGAGCTTATTCTGCGGCGAATTTTGCACAAGCTATTTCACATCGAAGAGTCAATAGAGAAGAATGCGCGGCAGATCCAGTCTCAGAACAAGGCGCTAGCTGGCTTGCGCGAGGAACAGCGCGTCCACGACGAAGCACTCAACGCCGCCCGCACCAAGCAAGCCAAGGCGAAAGCAGCTGTCTCACAGAAAGAAAGGGGGATTAAAAAAGCGGAAAAGGCTCTCGAGATCAAAGTGCGTATGAGGGGTGGCTATACCCAACCTGAACATAATGCTGAGCTTTCATTCAGAAACCTGATCTAGTTGCGACAGAAGCTCAAATCGCACATTCCACGCGCAAGATGAATAATGCTGTGAAGGCAAAGGAGGACGTTGTCAAATCCCAATCGACCTTGCGCGAGAGAGTGCAAGGGTTGCAGAAAGAGCTAGGGACGGTTCGGCGGGCTGCCGATGCTGCTCAAGGTGAGCCTCAACCATACTGTGGTAAATTCATGGCGAATATGATACCCAATACCAGAGGAACAGAGAATGGCATCGCAGAATAATATGGCCCTCAGCGAAGAAAGTTTAGAGGAATACCGAAAACTGTAGGCACCTGTACCCTTCATTTCGTGGTGCGATTTATCACGCATGCTATTCTCAAGGAAGGCAACAGCAAGCGTTCTAGCTATTGATGAACGTCAAGCTTTGGAGACACTCAACAGAGACGAGAAAACGGCTGGTCGCAGTCTTGGACAGCTCAAAGAAAAAATCCAAGGGCTGGAGGAGAAACACCGTCTCAGATCGGACGAGGCGGGAGTGCAAAGCACAAAGAAAACTGAGGTGCGCCGGCCCACTTGTACTAGTTCGAATTTGACCAAAGATATAGCTGGAAGAAAAAATTACGACGCTGCAACGCGATCTGGCAAACGTGAAGCAAGAGCTGAACAATCAACAATCTGAGCGGACAAGAATTTCGTACGTGTTTCTCTCTATGCAGAGCTTGACGTTGACCAGATGTAATGCAGGAAGTTAGAAGCTGAGGCCGACGAGAAGCTTCAGAATGTATATCAGCAGCTTTTGCAGGCCGGTGTTGACAGACACGAATCAGAGAGAGAAATTAGGCTCAAGGAAACGCTGGCCAATCTACAACGTATATTCCCAGGTGAGCACGCCGGCCAGTTTCAGGACCCACCCCCACGGCATCCAAGTTGTATCTTTGTGATTTTGGAGTATAATTAATGCACTGGCACAGGGGTCCGAGGGCGCGTTGTGGATCTGTGCAAACCTATCGCGAGGAAATACGAAGCTGCGGTCTCTGTCATCCTAGGCCGAAACATCGACGCAATTGTCGTAGACGAAGAAAAGACAGCAATTGATTGCATTGAGGTCAGTCCATTTATCCACAATCTCCAACTTGATGGTCATTCCATCCCTACAGTACATGCGAAGTCAGCGGGCTGGTCAAGCGACGTTCATCCCTCTCGACTCGATACAAGTCAAACCCATCAACGACAGGTTCCGCGCATTCAAGGGAGCGAGGCTTGCTATTGATGTAATCGAGAATGAAACAGCGGTCGAGCGGGCGATTCACCATGCGTGTGGAAACGCGTTGGTTTGCGACACAATGGAGGTGGCGAGATATGTATGTTATGAGAAGGGCCAGGAAGTCAAAGGTGAATTGCGCCTGATATTTACAACTTCATGTATCTCACATTTCTCTCAGCTGTGACATTGGATGGAACAGTGATTCACAAAAGCGGCCTGATCACTGGTGGACGTAGTACACACAACACAGGGAAGAAATGGGATGAAAAGGATGTTCAAGGTACGCTACCGGTATTCTATCCCTAGGTTCTGAAGGATATACGACCAACAGGGCTGATGCGTGTTCGGGATGGCTTGATGGCGCAATTGCGCGAACTCAGCAAGCAGAAACCGAGAGGCAAGACCGATGATAACCTTATGGCAGAGGTCGGGCGCCTAGAGTCGGCCATAACCGTCGCGCGTGATGATCTGGTGCGCATCCTCAGTCACCCTTTCAACATATATTCACGATGAACATTTTGCTCTTGTTCGACACACTTTATCAAGAGTGCATGCAAACTTCGACTTACTGGACTCAAAGACGAATTAAAACACATTGATCGGGAGGTTAAAAAGGGCACCCCCGAATTACGAAAGGTACTCCCGAGCGTTTTCAATCAGCAACACTTCTTGAAGCGTAAAATTGACAGACTGACTCCAATTTCTCTAAATTGCGCGAAAAAATAACGGATCTAGCATCCGTCGTCAATGCCGCAGAGGACGACGTTTTTGCAGACTTTTGCGAGCGGATTAATGTGCAGCATATCCGCGAGTATGAAGAGAGACAGCTCAAGATCGCTCAAGAGGAGAGTGAAGCAAGGCTGCGGTTCGATAACCAGATCGCGCGGCTTACCCATCAGTGAAATACTTTCCTATTTGCTAACCATGGCACTGACAGTGACGAACTAGGTCAGAATTCGAGGCCGAAGGTCTTAAAAATGCCGAAGAACGCCTGACACACCTTGAGACTATGATTGCAAGCGAGCAGGCCACACTGGGAACATTGGAGGAACAGAAGACCCAGATACAAGAAGAAATTGCTGAATCTGAAAAAGCAATTGAAGCGATGCGCACAGAGCTCCAAGAATTGCAAGAAGTCCAGGACGAAAGAACAAAAACGGTGGATGAGGTAAAGAAGACTACGTCAAAAGCCTCCAAGGCGCTGGACCAAACTTTGAAAGAAATAGCCACCTGTGTGAGTAGAACCTTCAATCCTAGGGTTTCACTGACATTGTTTGCTTAGAACGACGAAATTGAGAAATTCGCCTTGGAACGATCTTCGATGTATCGCAAATGTCGCATGGATGAAATCAAATTGCCACTCAGAGAGGGCAATCTGAGAAATGTCCCCATGGAAGAGGTAGGCCAATTCTCAATCTCATGCGCGTTAGCCAGCTGACGCCGTTCCAGAACCTACGTGAAGAGGTGGCCATGGACGTCGACAACGACGACGGGACCCAGCAACCTCGGCGCGTCCAAGACTTTGGCATTGAAGTAGATTTTGAACCGCTTGACGATGATGAGCGCGAAGATGGCTCCCCCAAGGCAACCGCTGAATTCGATGCTCAGATTGCGAAATTGAGTTCTGAAATCGAGCGGATGGCTCCAAACATGAAGGCGATTGAACGGTGCGCGGCCCCATGACATTTGCCCATTTCTTTTGTCATGAATTGTTCCCGTAGACTCGATGATGTTGAAGCCAAGCTTGCCAATACCGAAAAAGAAGCAGACAAGGCTCGAAAGGATTCTAAAAACGCCCGAGAGCAGTATAATGATGTCAAGCGACGACGGTGATAACCCTGGCCACGCTTCGTGAACTATTGCTTATGTTTCTTAGCTGCGAACTTTTTAACAAAGCATATAATCACATCTCGGATAGAATCGACCAGGTGTACAAGGATCTGACCAAAGGAAAGGCCTCACCGATGGGAGGGGTGGCGTATCTAAGTTTAGAGGACAGCGAGGCGCGCATTTCACCTTGCGCATGGGATTCTATACTGACGCCTGGATGTAGGAACCGTACGCGGGCGGTATCAAATACCATGCGATGCCGCCCATGAAGCGTTTCAGAGATATGGAGCAACTATCTGGTGGGGAAAAGACCGTTGCTGCCTTGGCGCTCCTTTTCGCAATACATAGGTTCGTTGGTCCGCTCTTGTTCGATTTGGCGATAACGATCCGACCGGGAATATCCAGTTACCAGCCAGCACCGTTTTTCGTGCTCGACGAGGTCGATGCAGCCTTGGACAACACGAACGTCGCTAAAATCGCAAACTACATACGGGAGCAGGCATCTGACACGTTCCAGTTTATTGTGATCAGTCTCAAGGGCTCGCTCTACGAGCGCGGAAACTCCTTGGTCGGGATATATCGTGACCAGGAGGTTAACAGCTCCCGGACGCTAACACTGGATGTGCGTGTCCGGTCATCTTGTGGACACGCCAGCTGACCCTCTCGCAGCTCACGCAATATGACGAGTGATCCAGTGTTCACCCGCGTTTGTTATTCTTATCACTGTTTTCTAAATGTAACTGTGTTATGGTACTCCCTCCCTCATTCGTCCTAAATTGCTTGATGTCTTCGTCTCCACAAGTGACCATTGCGCACTGACCAGTTGGGAGCCACTCCTGCGGTCGTTCAACTAAGTTAGGAAGGCGACCTGTTGTAATTACTGACTGAATCCGGATATACGGTGTCGACGTGGATATCGCGTCTGAGCAATCCTCCTCCGAATAACGGCGTGAAGGACACAGCTTGCAGGCTGAGCTCAAGTGTAGCAATGAGCCCGAGTCCGCGGGCAGCAAACCTCGAGGCGCTATATGTTGTGTAGAAAGGTTCTATCGGAGGCAGGAGCGGCGAAGGACGCACATCTTTGAACACAAGGTGGGATAAAATGTCCACAATGGCCCCCTTCTTGCTCCCGGGAGCTTTAAGCATTGCACCGGCGGAATATCTAATTCCTAGGAAGACTGGACGACATCAATATCAGCAGAATCGGGCCAAGTGGATGTCTGCTCACCAGACGCTAAGACTCATCGTCCCAACGCACCCGCGACGTAAAAGACGGACTCTGACGACACCTTGGCCGCCCTTAGATGGATGCGGTCGCTGCATTGCCCCCCAGACATGGCGAGAACCGCGAGCGCAGATCGCAAGGGTGCGAGCTTGATATCGACAAGTGCAAGACCAGAGACAGGATACAAGAAGTTTGGCTAACCCGGTGCCACCTGACAATGAGCCATGCCTGGTTGTCGAGGGCTTTAGGAAACGCACTCTGCAGGAGCCGTAGAATAATAACATAACTATGGTGCATGACCCAGCAAGAGTTGTGCGGTGACAATCACACTCACCGTAATGATGGCAGCTTTGCCTTCCAGCGTAAGTCTGTCTATTTGTTCTGGTCTTGAAACGCACTACGGAGGGATCAGCGACCTGGCCTATGTTATATACATACCGATTTGGGACGAATTCGATTGTGTCATGATGATGGATCGGCGCCTGATTCTTGAAATGACATCCTATTCATTCATTGCAATTATTTTGGGTGTGTGAACATGTCTTGGGCAGTCTCTATGCAAGTTGTATAATGGCATTACTCGGACTCAGAGTGCTGCCGTCTTCGTTTTGCTGGCCTTGGTAACTCCCGGGACCTCAATCCACCACGGGGCTGATACCCTGGTGATTCTTCCACTTCAGGGAGATATTCATCCGTTTGTTCATCTCGTGGGGGCGACTCGAAGTAGCTATTAGTGTGTTGGCGGTTACCTGGGGGAGCTGGGCGGTTTATCTGGCCGCGTTGGTGGTTTTCTGGGGGAGCTGGTGTTGAAAAACGATCTGGGACCTGGACAGCAGAATCATTCGAGTTCAAGCTGTACCACCCCATAAGCTTGTATGTGTTTCAACCTGAACAAAACTGTGAACCCAGGATACTGAAGTACCACGATGCTCACTGGGTTGTCATTCAATTGTGATGTAGCTGGAAATGAAAACATATCGTTTTCAACAACACCAATATCCATTCGGTGGGAGTCAAGAATTAGCTTCAGGGCTAGAAGCCACGATGCGCTGAATGAGGGCTGTTCAGCATCTTTGTCTGAATCAAAAATGGGGCGATTGGGTAGCAGAATTTTTGGAATGAGGGTGGCATCCGCAAAGAAAGTATGCATTACGTCCACTTTGGTTGGGATAGTTGCTGGTGCTCCTCCGCATTGCAGGGAAGGTGGCCGTTTGAATTCCATGAGGGTAAAATATATGCCACAAACAAAAACAAGGTGCAGGATGTCCTGATCGAAGGAAGTAAATGCACAGTATGCCTGAGCGAGCAATTGAGGCAGATTTCGGTAAAATGTCACATCTGAATAGGCTTGAGCTTCATCGGTGGCCCACTCTAGCTTGGGGCGCTGAACAACAGGTGTGTTATCCCCACCCTCTGTCCTGGCTTCAATGTCTTGATCATTGGTAGAGCTTTCAATATGCCGACCATCAGCGGAGCCCCCGATATCTTGATCATTAGTGGAGCTCTCAGGATCTTTGTCATCAGAGGAGCTTTCGTCCGAGTCCTCCTCTACACTATCCACCTTGGGAGATTTGCGTTCTACAACCTTATGTCAAAACGGTCATGGGCTAAACACTCTGCAATACTCACTTTTGGTTTGGTATAATCTTTTGGCCTCGAGGATGAACATGGCTGTTTCCATCGCAATGTCGGAATCCTTAGACCATTTGACATGGAGAAGGCTGAAGTCAGGTGTTGTGTCTTTAATATCCCGAATGGACCCCACTAGCGCAGAACGATGCTCCACGAGCCGGGTTTGGGGGTATGCAAAAATGGAGCAATCCTCGGCACATGTCAGGACATCAGTTAAAGAAGACATAATTGCATCCACAACGGCATATAGGGGGTTTTCGAGATATTGTTTTATTTCTGCGTACTTCGTTAATCGTCCTAGATGTTTTCGTCGGCTGCTAGTGGTGTATTGGATGACCTGCATCTACATAGTTAGCTCAGTTATTAGATAGTGGGAGGCATACATCAACAGGGTCGCTCGGAGGGTGCACCGTGGAAGTCCCGGAATCCATGGGAAACCGGTGTCGCTGGGCTGAGAACGTATTCCGAGGGCGTGGGAGCTTGGGGTGTTTGAACTTTGGGCGCGGTGGCCCGTGCTTTCAAACTTTTGATCGGAGCTTTTGTAGCCTTCAATGCAAGCTGCAAACAGCCCAGCGCCTACCTACCACAACCATGGCCACCAATGAACCCACTTCCGCACTTTCATCTGACATGAAGAACTTACATCTGGACGGTCGTGTCATGTCTCCTGATCAGATCAGAGCAGAATTGAGGAAAATCAACAAGGCGAGTTCACCCCGTGCACGCCAGTGCCTAACCTCACATCCGTCTCAGACGCTCAAATTATCCGCAATCCAAAAAGGGGAGCCATACGAGTGCCTGCCATATCAATACAGTCCCATGCCGGACCTTGACCATCGGCCACCAGCATTCATGTACGGACTCGCCCTCAATCCGAAAGAAATCAAGGAATATATCCGCCGCCCCGACACCACTATCCCGTCCGAGACGGTTAACATGGACTGGGCGTCGCTGATCGTAATCTTCGCGAGGCATCTCCGCGAGCTGTTCGGTCTGGGGAATGAGACCCTCCCCTGGTACTTTTCGGATTGTGATAACCGTCTCGTCTTTCAACTCGTGACGAACTATGACCGACGCCGCGGCGGGATCACGGAGGCGAAGATCACGGAGTTCATCTCGACCTGCAAGCGTCTCTTCCACCGGCCTCCGATGTGGTACCTAGTGCCTTTCTTGGAGTTGAAGAAGGACTATTACATTTCTGGTATGTCCCTCCGACTCCAATTCCCGATAGCCAGGCGCTAAACCAGCCTTGCAGAGTCCAAGTATTTCGACTAGCTCCTTTGTTAAGTATTCTGACTAGCCAGCTTTCGTTATGATTTTGAATACACAATCGATTTTTATCTTACGTCCAACTGGAGGGCGTATCAGATCATCAAGTGCTGTCATCATTCTTGCCTTCTTACGCTCGATCGGCTATCTTACTCAAACGCCCAATAATTGATGAACAGATGCGACAGCTACAAACGTCGTTAGTCGTCGCTAGAAATTGCACTGTCTGCCACTCGAAAATTTAGAACCCGGCGTGCATACCCCGCAGCTCAGTAGCGCAAAAACACGAGAACTGCGGGTGTATCGGGTATACGCTGTTGAAACGCGCGAAGAGATAATCTACTAGTTGCTTCGAATAAAATACCTACGATACATAATCACGGCGTCGACAAGTCGCTTTCATCACGGTGGCTCGGGGTTTGGTGGCCCGTGGTCTGATAACTTTGATTTTGATTATTGCAGTTTCAATCGGAGCTTTGTTGAATTTGTTCAATGCACGAAGCGGGGCCAGCCGTCCCACTACAACCATGGGCCATGGCCACTACATGGCCACCAATGAACCCACTTCTACACTCTCATCCGACATGAAGAACATGAATTTGAACGACCAAGTCATGTCGCCTGATCAGATCAGAGCAGAATTGAAGAGAATCAACAAGGCGAGTTCGCCCCGTATACATCATTGTCTAACCTCACATCCGTCTCAGACGCTCAAGCTATCCGCCATTCGGAAAAAGGAGCCATACGAATGTCTGCCATATCAATACAGACCCATGCCGGATATCGACCATCGGCCACCAGTATTCATGTACGGACTCGCCCTCACTCCGGAAGAAATTGAGGAATATATCCTCCGCCCTGACACCACTATCCCATCCGAGACGATTGACGTGGACTGGACGTCGCTGCTCGTGATCTTCGCGAGGCATCTCCGCGAGCTGTTCGGTCTGGAGAATGCAGTCTTCCCCTGGTATTTCTCGGATTGTGATGATCGCCTCGTCTTTCAACTCGTGACGAACTATGACCGACGCCGTGGTGGGGTCACGGAGGCGAAGATCGCAGAGTTCATCTCGACCTGCAAGCGCCTCTTCAAGCGCCCTCCGATGTGGTACCTAGTGCCTTTCTTGGAGTTGAAGAAGGACTATCGCATTCCTGGTATGTCCCTCCGGCTCCAAGTCTCGATGGCCAGGCGTTGATCAGCTTTGCAGAGTCCAAGTATTTCGACTAGTTTCCATTGTCAAGTAATCTGTCATACTTGATTTTCATCTTGCGCTCAACTGGAGAGGATGCAGTCTTCCCCGGTATTACTCGGAGTGCGACGACCGTCTTGTCTTCAAACTCGTGACGAACTATGGCCGCCGCGGGGTCACAGAGGAGAAGGACGTGCAAGCGACTCTTCCTCGATGCGCCAAGAAAGGTTACTGCATTCTTGGTGCGCCCCTCCGACTACGTTTCGCAGAGCCCACGCATTTTGATTGGTAGTTGCCATTGTCGAGTCGCTGCCACGTCGGACCGAATTGTGAATTTGAGCCCGTGCACGCAATGATATAATTGCCAAATGCGTTACAGTGCGGATGGCGCATACCCTTCCGAGGCAGATACCGTGCTGATACCGTGCTGATCAAAGGATAATACATGATACTGACGCTCTCTGCAATCAGCTCGACCTGTTTATTGACGCAGTCGGGTGATGATAAATGGTATGTGCGTGTTATGCGTTGGGTATCGGATTCAGCACCGCCCAGAACTCCTACAAGCCAGTTTCAGTTTCACATCGAGGATTCCCCCAGCGTGCGGTCCACAATTGCTCCAAAACGAGTGCGAGGCATATATTTTCGCAGGTAATGCAGATTTCCAAATGTAGCGTGCATGCCTACTAGTCTGGAATCCACCCTCGCGCGTGAACAAAGGAGCATGGGAATATGAATGGTCTCCGTTTGATTGGCACATTATGAATCTGATTGAGTCTTAGGCGATGGGTGGGGTGACGCATGTAGCTGCTAATCTGGATTAGTAAAACTGCCCAGCACCAGTCTCCGCGGGTTTCTTATCATCTTGAGAAGGATTTGCGGCCATTGGAATGCTTGCAAAACACGCTGCATTTTAAAACCAGCTCGTTGGACACTGTCGGACGGTAATAGTTGCTGCTGCCAATCTGATCGTACATGATTGGTAGAACGAATTCACCGCAACAATCCAGAGTGACTTGTACATGGATGACTGGAATATTGTGGCAAAGGCCCGTTTGCGGTTGAAAGGAATATTGACGAAAGCGATTACATATAAGAAGGTGCCCAACCTGGATGGCCCCAAGCAAGCATGCGACTTGTCGCCAAAAAAAATGGCTGGGATGCCCATCAAATCAAGTGCGGAATGAATGAAACGAGTCAGCGGAAAATGTAATCGGAAACGGAGGGGACCGTCACGGTCATAACAGGATAAGATAATTCGGGAATGTAAAGAGATCGATAACGATACAATGGGAACGTCAAAGAACCGAAAGGGCTACATGGGGGTCGTTCAAAGGTAAGCAAACATGTCGTGTATTTTGCAATGGCTCAAATCAAGGAGGATAGGGACTGCCACAGGACCCAAATAAGGGCGGCCAAACCAAGGTTGGGAGAGGTCCACCGCGGACCAGCGTCATCGATGAGCGGAACTGCAAGACCAATTGTTGAATTGAGGCAGTTTAAAAGCGTCATGTCGAGATTTGAGGGAAGGGGCGTGTCGGGAGTCCCTTCATCAGCGAGCGCTGCGGTGTTGTTGTACCCGTCTAATGTCAGTGCGACACTGCTGGCGCGATAATACTGGATCGCCTGCTCCGGTTTGGGAGGAAACGGGGACGAATCGTTGAAGGATGAAGGGGATTGGGAGCTCGAGGAATCGAGGGAGGCGGAGCAATTGGCGGCCACATCGCTGATGAGATCAGTGACGGTGGCATTGTCGGCGATCACACGGAATGTGTTACTTGTGGAGTTGGATACGAATGCCGCTGTCATGATTATACCGCCCGGTCGACTGCTGTTGTCCGGTCGGCCATACTAAGGAAAGTCAGCATGGCTTACTCACCCATTCAGTGCACACCGACCTCGTTATTATGGAGGTACGCTGCGGTGCCAACACCAGCGACTCCACCCCAGGCGATCGGCCAGAAGAAGAATGGGAATGGACGGTTGGTGACACCCCTCCCAGAGAAACCTGGATAACCACTTCCGTATTGACTGATGGCCCATTGAGCAATCTGAGTGGGAAGGATGCCAACAATTCTCACTTTGATCCGTACACCTGATTCCTGGTCCCGCCTCCCGCATTCCGGCCAGCAAATAATTGACCTGCGGGAATAGGTGCGACGGGACCACCTCCGCCACCGTATGATGTGGCAGACTTTGATGTCCCCCCAACACTGACGGAGGATGACTTTCCACTACCACTACCGCCGGAACCGCCAGAACCGCCCTTCGCACCCCCGCTGGACCCGCCGCTGCTGCCGCTCTTGCCCCCACCGCCGCCGCCCTTTCGGCGATCAAGCCTTCTTGGTCGCGGTGTGATGAAGGGAACAAGCATGAGCGACTCAAGAGACGAGTAGGGATGGTGAGTTAGCGGGTGTAGTCAGGTTTTATATATCAATACATCATGCCGTACTTACTCCCAGGGGCTGTGGTGCCACAATGCCGAGAGCTGTTGTGATGCCAAATATACCCATCCTCCTGCCAAATGGGGGAATAGCCGATACCAACCTCATTCGCTCTCCATGCACCAGCGTTGGTGTAAGTTACAACCTCTTTTTACCAGTATCTCCTAGTCAGTCCTGGGGTGCGATTACTCGAATCATGCAAAAAATCTCAACTGATCTTGTTGCTATCAACCAAGTCACGGTCTCGCGGTGAGATCCAACTTATTCATGCGATGTTCGACTTCCTGATGATATACAGCTTAAAAGGTCGCGTGGCCACTTGGATGTCTTGAGCGCCATTTTTATGTATGTCGGAAAGTACTGTCATGGCGATGGCTCATGTGGTTTCTTGCATCCGGCTGTGCTAGGCTGTGCGTGTTATGCAAGAATGTTGAGTTAAATCGGATATAAAGAGGGACAGTGTGGGGTATGTGGGAATGGACACAAGGGGCAGGTTTTGAGTCCAAATCCTACCACCTATCATTGGAGTGTTGGGTGGCGGCAGGTTAACCGGACATCCGAGTGAGTCGCGACGATGTTATGCAAAACGTGGTTACATTGGTTTAATTCTATCTCGCTGCCTAGACGCTTAGTATGAGGGACAATACCAAGTTTCCCCAGCTCACAATGGGTTATCGATTGGAAATGGGAGCGAGCAATCTGATAATTTGAATCACAGTGATGTATCCACTTCCAGGTTTTCCATCACCATGTTACCTCGTGGCTAACCCAATGGTACATCACCGCTGTCCTGATGATGAACAATGGTGATCCTGTGATAACGCATGGGTCTGTATTAGTCCAGTCATGGCATCAGATCTAATCGAAGGTACATTTTCCAATGGAGCAGGTGGATCCCCAGTGTTGATTTGTGAGAATCCATTACCATCGGTGGATTTGTGTTCATACGGGATCCGAATACTGGTGGACTCGTCGGGAGCACAGGCCGGCTAGGTCTATCTATTTGCATCGACGACTCGGATGAATCACACACTACCGGGGCGGGATCCGTATGAATATCAAACGAGGCACGGAACAACAGATATCATAGAAGAGGCGGCATCTTATCCAAGTACCAGCACCCTCCGTCGGGAGCCCATTGTTTTCTTGAATCTTTTCATCAGCTCATTGTCTGTTGGTCAAGGTGATTTCATCCATCTTTTTCTTGCGCAGCACCCCACGCCCTGATCTTCGAAGCAAACCCATTGTCTGCACACGAGCCCGCGGCAGGATACGGTCGTGTTCGCCCCCTGGATCCGGTCTGAATCAACGACCATGTCACACAACATGCGATCGGAGCGCGAAAAAATGGGCATTATCATCTGGGGTGCAACCATTCTGTCTTCTCGTGGGCATATTATCGAAGTAGGCGGGGCAGGTGGTTGGTAAATGTGACTTTTGTGTTAACCGCTGTGACCGTTTCATGACAATGACCGCACCAGGTTCTCTGGTCCACATTTTGATTCTATTCGTCTTCTATTGAATCAGCGGTTGGCTATTTAATGTGCTTTCCCATGTCGAGAGCGAAGAACAGGCCCCCTCCCTCGACCCATCTAAAAACAGACTGCGAACACTCAGTGGCGAATGCAGCCGAGTAATTCTGTATCTCTGGAAGAAATTTCAGACGCGGTCGATGAAGGTAATATCCCTGCTTCGCTTCCAAGTGCCAAGCTGATTTTTATTTCCGCAGTCAATATTCTGAAGGCGGAAAAGACGACTTGGGAGGACGGGAAGGATAAATCAGCATTTCGGAACTACTCCGAGGCCGATGACCGGGTGCGGGATTTCTACAAGGAACAACATGGTATCATTTCGTTTTTGATACCCACGCTTGCATTAAGCGACTTCCTGGGTAGCCAAACAGACAGTAGAATTCAACGAAAGCGCGCGGAGAAGATTCAAGGCGGAATCCCGCGCCCGAATGGGTAAGTGAAATGCCCTTGCGCACCGATTGGCTCTGAATCGGGTTCAAAAGGCGTATGGGAAGCAATGGAGAAACTTGATACTCTCGTTGATGACTCGGATCCCGATGTTCGTCCCCTGTGTTTCCGTTTCACCAGCTGGAGTCCTGACCGCAGTTTACAGACTAGGGTTTCCCAGATCGAGCACCTGTTGCAAACGGCAGAAGCCCTCCGTCGGGATGGGAAACCGGAATGGATGCAAGTCGTTGGTCTTGTGCATGACCTTGGAAAGCTCCTCTATTTCTTTGGGTCCGAGTGAGTATTCCGTCATACACATTGTATCACTGTTGAACCGTTTTAATTAGCGGCCAATGGGACGTTGTTGGCGTGCGTTCCGTACTTTTTGGATATCGGGTTTGAACTGATGGTAAATTATTTGGTTCTAGGATACCTTTGGTTGGTTTCCCCTACGATAGCTCGTATTATGCACCCACTGAATTTTGTTACAGTTGTTGGATGCGAATTCTCCTCAAAAATTATCTTCCCAGAGACATTTGAAGCAAACCCAGACTCCCAGAACTCCCTATATTCCTCCAAGTACGGTATTTACGCGCCACATTGTGGGCTAGCGAACGTTCTGCTGTCATGGGGACACGATGAGGTATAAATCTCCGTTTTATGCCAAAATATAACCCCTCACTCCATCCAGTACTTGTATTCCGTCCTCAAGAATCAATGCACGCTACCCCGTGCAGGGCTCTTGATGATCCGATACCATAGCTTCTACCCGTACGATTTTTTCCCCCGTCTCCGCGGCCTGGACATGCTAACGGCGGTAAAGGTGGCACCGGGACGGAGCTTACAAGCACCTCATGGATGCGTCAGACGAAGAGGCTTTGGAGGCCGTTCGCGCGTTCAACCCCTACGACCTTTATAGCAAGAGCGACGGCCCGATTGATGTTCAGGCTCTGAAACCGTACTATTCAGGACTCATTGAGAAATACTTTCCGGCTGTTCTTGACTGGTGATTAATGATGGTACTTGAGTAATAGCGTATTTGTTCATTCGACTAGAGTTCGGAACAGCGCCCCATGCTACTAGAAACGTTTCAAACACAATACAATCCCTCAGATTTATTTTGCCCCTGAGTTGACTAGAAATAAATCTTCACGTGGCTGATTCTCCCTCATCACGCGCACGACTCTCGAGTCAATAATTTTGATTCAAATCTCATCGATCATTATTTAAATCTGGCATTCTCTCTCTACTTCCGACGGCCATCTGCACTGTTATCACTACCCAGTCGATTTCGAGTCTTCCGTCGCAACATGTCTTCCTCATCGCTACCCACAATACCGGACACCGATCCATCCAAATGTGTGCTCGACTCTTTCCGGATATCAATAGCGAAACGCGTGTCGGAGGCCCTACAGCCATTGACCCTCGAGCAGGCTTACTCTGGTGTCGATTATGGAAAGAAAGGTGTTGACTTTACTATTGCCCTACCGCGTTTCCGGTTGCCCGGAAAAGTCGATGACATCGCTGGGAAAGTCATCAAATCGGTGAGTGATATGGCTCTATTCGCAAGGGGACACTTCTACATTTCGAGTCCCCGGACGCGCCGGTATGAAAAGGACTGAAATGAAACTTTACAGTTCCAAGCCGACGAATGGGTCGAGTCTGTTACGCACGACAAAGCCTTCCTCCATTTCCAGCTCAACACTCCCGACATGATCCGGGAAATCTTGACACAAGTACACGCTCTAACCCACCTCACATCTTCCGGCAAACCCGAATACGGCCAAAATAGCCTTGGTGCAGGCAAGAAACTCGTCATCGAATACTCGTCCCCCAATATCGCGAAATCGTTTCATGTTGGACATTTGCGGAGCACCATCATCGGAGCGTTCCTCGCCAATTTGTACAAGGCGTGCGGCTGGGACGTGGTCAGCCTGAATTACTTGGGCGATTGGGGCACCCAGGTATGCCGCATTTGGTTCTGGTAGATTCGGTGGATTGACGCGTACTCAAGTTTGGCATGATTGCAACCGGGTTCGAAAAATACGGATCGCAAACTGCGCTTGAGGATGATGCTATCAAACACCTATTCGACGTATATGTAAAAGTCAACAAGGACGCGGAGGCCGATCCCGAGGTGAAAGCCGACGCTGCAAGGTGGTTTAAGCGGATGGAGGACGGAGATGAATCCGCGCTGAAAAATTGGCGAGTCTGGCGGGAACTCAGCGTCAGGAAATACGAGGAAGAGTATGAGCGTTTGAATGTTCAGTTCGATGTCTATACGGGAGAGAGCCAAGTCGGGAAGGAATGGCAGGACAAGGCTCTCGAGCGTTTGAACGAGATGAACCTCATTTCCGACGTGAACGGGGCCAAGCTTGTCGACCTAGAAAAATGGAATATGGGCCGAGCTGTCCTACGAAAAAGCGGTGCGCTTGTTGATTTCTTCTCTTCCCTGATTTGAACGACGAATGTCCAGATGGGACATCAATATACCTCACGCGTGATATTGCGGGGGCGATCGAACGGTACGAAAAGTACAAGTTTGACAAAATGATCTACGTTGTCTCGTCACAACAAGATCTCCACCTATCTCAGTTCTTCAAGATACTCAACCTCATGGAATTCCCATGGGCTCGGGACCTGATACACGTCAACTATGGCCTTGTCCAAGGCATGAGCACCAGGAAGGGTACCGTGGTTTTCCTCGATCAGATCATCAAGGAAGCCGCCCAGGTTATGCATGATCAGATGCAGAAAAACGAGGAAAAGTACAGCGTTATCGAGGATCCCGAGACAGTTAGCCGAGAAATCGGCATCACTGGTGTGAAGATACAGGATATGGCGGCTAAACGGTATTGAGCAAACCCTTTACGCGCAGGTCCTCTCTAACGAGTCATTTTGCACAGGATAAACAATTACACATTCAACTGGGACCGAATGAAATCCTTCGAGGGCGATACAGGTCCTTATCTGCAATACGCACATGTGCGGCTCGCATCCATCGGCCGGAAAAACCCACACCTCCTCCCGCTGCCCCCTCCCTCCCAGATCAACACCGAGTCTCTCGCCGCTTCGCCCCAGGCGCGCGATATCGCATTCCTGCTCGGCACCTACCCAGATGTGGTGAAAGTGGCGCTGAGGACGCATGAGCCCAGCGGGGTGGTCACGTTCGCGTTCAGGCTGAGCCACGCGATCTCGAGCGCGTGGGAGACGCTTGTGGTTAAGGGCGAGGAGGACCTGGAGAAGGCGCGTGCGCGGATGTTGCTTTATGAGTGTGCGCGGGACGTGCTGGCTGCGTCGATGCGGCTGCTGAGTATCAGGCCGCTGGAGCGGATGTGATGAGCTAAAATGTATGGATTAATCTATCTTCTCTTCTGTGTGGGGCTTCTTTATGTTTCTCTATATATGCCACCCAGTAATATCGTCTTGCTAACATCGGCGCATGAAATCAGCACTGATAAGCAATGTGACGTATCATATCCGTTTCGGTTCGGGCATTTTCATGAACATGCCAATCGAGAGTCTCGATTCGAGACTGATATCATGCTTGTCTTCCGAGTCTTCGCCCAGTGCACGTGAGAATAAATATTCCAATGCATCATCAATGAATTGAGTATGACATGATTTCGGAGAATCGGAATTGAACCACGAAGTAAGAAATACGGGTCTCAAATGACAAGTATGCATGTAAGTACAGATGTATGTGCGTCGGGGATGCCCTGTAACCAATTACACTTGATGCGTTGCGGTTATGAATATTGGTGACCGGGCTGGTCTGTTCCAGTGTAATTACTGTACCGCACGGGTTCATGGTTGGGCTGTGATAACCTCTGTGGTAGCCTGCCACTCTTTTTCAATACAGGCAACACAAAAAAAAACAAGACCTGCTCACCTTTGCACCGGGATGCGAATATCCATCACAATTTCCGTCTCGCTTAGACAGACGGTCACCTCTAGCGTATCGGCGATGGTGATGAGCGAGGTCCAGTTGTCCGGATTCATCTCTCTCTGCATGCACCGGCCGTCGTGATAGGCCATAGCGTAGACCGACATTTTAGGGACAGCAACAGCGTCGGAGTTGGGTATCCGGATAACCTCGCGTGGAAGTAGATACCGCTCTCGCAGCAGTTTGACGGTGCCCTGCAACATCCCACACCCAACCACATCAGCCATGGATATCAAACACCCAATCAGCCCAACCAAGACGCACGAAATAGCCCTCTGCCATCAACGAGTGCCGCCCGTAGAGGCACTCCGAGTTGGGCGTCCCTCTGCGCGAGACCGCAAGGAGCGGGTTGATAGGCCCCGAGTCCTGCACGACTCGGTGCAGCGCTGCGAGCAAGATCGATATGTCGGCCGGGGATGACTCGAGGTGGTCCATGGGTTGTAACCGGACTCACTCCATTCACGGATCCTTATAACATTCAATGTCGGACCCGGGCCCTGTGACGTGACCGGATCGACGAGCCCGGATATGGACAGCGTCACTCCCTCAAGCAAGTGAGCTTGAATATTTGAATGCACTCGGCGGATGAGCGGAAATAATACACAGATTTTTATTCGAGCCATTGAATATGATACGAGTTTGATTAATGTGGTCTCATTCCACACAAACAGAATGGGGTGGTTGAAGGCCATGAGCATCCGTGGGAACATGAAATGCCTCCTGCTCGGAAGCCCACCCCGGATTGCAGGCTCGCGTCACTCAAAATGTAGCCCCTTGAAGTGGCCCTTGGCCGTCGTCTGACAGAATGGAACGCGTGTTGACGTTGAATTGTGCTTGGCAAACCCGCTTGCGGTGATTAGGCTATGGTTTGCTGGTAGGCTGAGGGGTGAGTTAAGCCCCAACTCTCAGCGACATCGTTAGTAGCCAGTGAGTCTGCAGCATTGCAACCGGTTCTCGCTGGTAGTCTTAGCAGTAGTTAGACACAAAGGGAACCTGCCCCACCATCACGCCCGATGTATAGGGGGGAAATGAACCTGAACATGTCAATTTCTCTGGGAGTCCGTCGGATTCGCGGGCGGCGGAATATGCGGTGTTCCCGGGAGTTCCGGGACGAACCTAGAACCATCCCCTCCCATATACCACGATTTCCGCGGCTTCCCCGGGAATGTGCGGTCCTCGCCATCGTAATTGATTTCAGCGGCAGAAAATGATATCATCACCCCAGACCTACTTATCTTGACATGCACTTGACAGCTCATCTGGGGCGCCAAGCTTCTTGCGATTTCATTAGTTTCTCTCCGCGCATCCCGGCGAGTGGTCCCATCAGGTGAATGATCCCGTGTTGTCTGTCAAATTGGTTTCAAGTCCAAGACGAACCTCTATATTTTTTTTTGACGAGCGAACACGACGAATTGACGCGATTTCCACGCCGTAGCAAGAAACGCGGCGCACTGGAATTCATCTGCAAACGGGCGAGAACTCGAGAAATGATTGATGAATGGTTATTATTTTCCACCCCAGCATATCGGCCAATGTTTGATTGATTCAGAATGATGATTCGCGCCAGCACAAGGTTCCAACGACCACAACTTTGCATTTTTTTGGGGGGAGATACACGGGCATTTTTGGGAGAAAATAATGGATGACGAAAACCACGCTTCATGAACTGTCCTGGAACATAAACCTTTACTGCACCTAATAATAGGAACCAGACTCACCTTCCTACACCCTATATCTGCACTCGCTCCGTCGTCGAGACTTCAAACTCAAACGATTCCACCACATCCATCAACTCGGCCCAACTCGCATTGTCAATCGGCATTGGCTCAGTGGGGAGCTTCATCCCCGTGCCCTGGATAAACTTGGCCAGGATCGTCGTCTTGGGCGCGGTCCGGGGCGAGCCGTAGTACTGCTGCTGCGTGATCTCGCCCGCTACGAGAAGGCGATCTCTGAACGATTGCGCCGCTTTCTGTATTGCTTTTTCAGGAGCGCTGGGGGGATTGGAGCAGGTGGGGGAGGACGTACATCGTATCCCAGCTTTGTGAGAGTCGCCCGCCCGTACACTAAGCGCAGGTCATCCCTTCCCCGCCGTCGCACGGGGATGATTGGTGCAAGGGGGGGTGGAGTTGCTGGAGCTGGAGCCTCAGATTTGAGGACCTCTCGCAGCGCCACAATCAGTGTCTGCAAGTCGACTAGAGGAGTCTTATCGCTCATGTTGTCAATATCGTGGTTTGGGGAAGTTAGTAGAAGTAGCGATGGTTGAACATCCCTCTCAGATTTATATGGCCTTGGTGGGAGTCATGGTTGTGTTTTGAAGCAGCTACTCAATGCCAATTGCGCAGTCGCCTTACTGTGCATTCACAGAAGGAGTGCATGCATAGGCCGCATGGTGGTGAAATCACAGTGTGGAGAACCTGGGATCAGATGGTGTCATATTCGTATCTTACCGAAAAAGAACCGTGCGGGGTATCTGTTCAGGTATAGGGTCCAACAGATTAGCCTCTGCTAGAGAAAATAATGTGGACGCAACTCACTGACACCATCACGGCCAATCCATACTGGAACAGCTGAAAGGCTTGAAAGTTTGGCAGCTGATATAATTTGAAGGTGAGCTGTACCTATCTATAGCAGAAGCTGCCCCTTGGCGATAAAATAGAACATTGCGCAGCAAAAGAAGGAAGAACTTCATCAATTCTCACAAATGATCTCGAACGAGATAATGGCCGTGGGACACTCTGACGCACTATGAACCCGGCGAGCCAACAATGTTTCTGGTTATCCCGACCCAAGGGAGTGGAAAGCGAAAACCTCAGTGAGTCCTGTAACCGGTGTTCCTCGTAATCTCGACCTCAAGTGATTCCACTTCTAACATCAATTCTTCCCAGCTGGCAGGGTGAACGTTCATCGGTATCCAGTGCTCATCCACGTCGCGATGGATAAAATTGGCACGGACGGACAAAGCGGGCGGGAATGTTTGTGTGACCGAACCCACTGTCACTGCAGGGGAATCCTCCGGAAGTGCGAAATAGCGCTGGAATTGTTTCACCGCTTCCTGCTCCACAACTTTGAGAAAGCCAAAGGGACCAGAGGTTTCAAAAAACATGCGTTATATCCAAGTGTTATCAGAGTGTTTCTCCCGCACACCAGGTTCGTTTCCGGCCCATTGGACGCGCCTGTGCGGTACACATGAATAATTGAAGAAGGGGGAGAGGGAGTCGTCGGTGGAGTTTGGTTCTTGTGAAGAATCTCTCTTATTATGGCGAGGAGTGTTTCTTGACTGATCGAGGTTTCCCCGTCCATGGTGCAGGCCTGATGTATTTGGTGGTGGGGGTCGGAAATAGGCCACGAATATATACTCGCGAAGGGCTAGGCACGTAGATCAGCTGTTCCGTGGTGCTGTGCTACAAAATTGGGCTCGGTGATTTGGTGTGTAAGTGACCGCAGACCCCGGGGTTGATTGACGTTTGTGATAGATTCGACGTCGAGTAGATAGTAGTCCGGGTTGATTTAGATGGTAGCCTCGTTTGTAGTCCGAGACCTTGTCAAGACTTCGGATCACAAGGCCAGACTAATACCACGGCATTGGACCCATGCTGTTGCTGCTACCGCATTACCCCCATAGCGATTAGACTGGAAGATTCGAAGATGTCGACAATCTGCCCTTTTTTCGTGCGTGTGAGGTAGTTTCTGGACAGGATATGGAGGGCTCAGGTTGGGTAAATTGCCTCCGGCAGAGTGATACAGACGCAACTCGTTGTCCCGACTAATCCCTCCTGGAATAGCTGATGGCTTGATGGCTGATATGATTGGGAGGGACCCATTCGAACTTGCGGGAGCCGCGCCTGGATGACGAGACGACGAAACGTCGTACACTGGCAGCAGTAAAGGCATATGACTCGGAGCTCCTGCATCAGTATCATTCCAATATACAATTCTCACACTACTCCCAACACACACCACGAAGGTTTTCTGGCTATCCCGACCAGAGGGGTGGAAAGAGTAAATCTAAACTTCAAGTCGCCCTAATGCCTCCCTTCATAACCACGACCTCGAGTGATTCCACCTCCGGCATCAATTCTCCCCAGCTGGCAGGGTGAACCTTTACCGCTACAATCCCAGGTTCTTGGTTGATAAAATTAGCAAAGATGGCCAACGAGGGCGGGAAGGACTGTGTCACTGAGCCCACTGTCACTGCAGTGGAATCCTCTGAAAGCACAAAAGAGTGCGCGAATTGCTTCACTGCTTCCTGCTCCGAAATTGAGAAAGCCAAAGGGACCGGAGGTTTCAGAAACATGCATCGTATCCAAGTGCCGCCAGAGTCTTTCTCCCGCATGCCATCATCATTCCCCTCCTCTCGGCCATGTCTTCTCGGTACACATGAATAACTGAAGAGGGAAGGGAGGGAGCCGGTGGTGGTGTCTGATTCTTATGGAGAATTTCTCTCATTATGGTGAGGAGCGTTTCTTGGCTAATCGAGGTTGCTTGGTCCATGGTACAGATCTGATGTATTTTTCGGCGGCGCCAAGAAACAGGTCATGAATATATACTCGAGAAGGACTAGGCATTGGAGGGGGAGGCTCCCAGATCGGCCGTTCCACGGTATCATGCCACAAACTTGAACTTGGCGACTTGGTGTGTAATTATGAGTAAGTAGCCGCAGGTCTCGGGGGTGATTGACGCTCATGATAGATTCAGCGTCGACTGGATAGCAGTCCAAGTCAATTTGGATAGTGTAATTGTATACTATCTTGCCTCAAGCGATTCCGCAGCTCGTGTATTACTTCTCTCCAGCTACCGCCACTGGAAGCTGATTGCTAGTGTCCTCCTTTCTAATCTCGACCTCAAGCGATTCCACCCCCTCGAACATCAGTTCTCCCCAGCTGCCGGAGTGAACGGTTATCGGCCTGGCTGGTAGGTTCACGCCATCGCGCTTGAAAAAATTGGCGCGGATGATCAAGGAGGGCTGTGGGCCCATTACAGGTCGGAAGTCCTCTGGAAGACCAAAATGGGCCATGAATTGTTTCGCCGCTTCCTGATCCACAACTTTCAGAACATGATAGGGACCAGAAATTTCAAAGACATGCTGTGCGTCCAAGACCTATCAGAGCCCTTCTCCCGCATGCCATTTCCATATCAGCCATGCCTTTTCGGTACACATGAATAACTGAAGGGAGGGAAGGAGTTGGTGGGACTTGTTTATTTTTGAGAATTTCCCGAATTTCCCGAATTTCCTTCAATATAACAAGGAGGGCTTCGTGGCTAATCGAGGTCTCTTCGTCCGAGTCCATGGTGCAGGTCTGGTGTATTTGCCGGTGGAGGTTAGAAATAGGCTATGAATATATACAGCTCCTACTCATTTACAGTCGTCATGATCGGAAGCCGTAAGCAGTGTCCACGGCGCAGCAACGCCACCGTCAATTCAAAGAAGAGATGCATACATAGGTAAATCAAATCAAGCGGTACTAGGTGGATAAAATCACAGTGTGAGATTATACTTTCCACTAGCGTTCTGGGCAAACCACAGCACGATCACCGAAAGCATGACTGGTGGGAGAAGGGCTGGGTCCTCGGATGTGAGGACCTCTCGCAGCGCCACAATCAACGTCTGCAAAACGACCAAAGGCGTCTTATCGCTCGTGTTATCGATATCGTGATTTGGTGTTGGAATGGTTGGACATTTTCTTCAGGAGACTGACGACGAGTCGTGATCATGATTTGAAGCAGCTAATCGATGCCAATTGCGCAGTAACCCTATTGTGCATTCACAGAAGGAGCACACGCGTGTTGGGGAAATCAGTGTGGGGAACCTGGGGTCAGATATTATCGAACAGGATCCGTGCAGGACATCTGTTCAGGATATGGAGGGTTTCATAGACCAGCCTCCGCTAGAGTAGTGTGGATGCAACTCACATCTCCGCCGGGATGATCGAAAGTTGATGCGATTGGGAGGTGAGGTGTATCTATCCATAAGCTGAGTCTTGATGATAAAATGATAAACATCGCGCAGCACTGTATCAAATTTTTCCTTCTCTGGCAGAGAAGGCAGAACGGGATATTGATCAATTCTTACAGGAGAATGATGGTCGTGGGGAAACTGCACTAGCACGAAACCGTCGAGCCACCAGTTTTGAGGCCGGAAGAGAAAACCTCAGCGCTTCAAGCTTCAGAGCCAACTGGTCTTTGTAACCTCGACCTCAAGTGATTCCACCTCCAACATCAACTCCCCCCAGCTGGCAGGGTGAATATTCATTGGTAGGTCCCCGTCGTCGCGGTTCATAAAATTGGCACGGACGGTCACAGAGGGTGAGATTGACTGTGTCATTGAGCCCGTTGTGAATATATTGGAATCTTCTGGAAGTACAAACGAGTGCTTGAATTGTTTCATCGATTCCTAATAGTGCACAACCCTCAGAATGCCATGGGGAAGCAAAGAGGTTTGAAGACATACCTCATATCCAAGTCTCCTCAGAGTTTCTCTCCCACACACCACTACCATTCCCAAGTCTCTTCGGTGCACACGAATCATTGAAGAAGGAGGGGAAGGAGTCGGTGCTGGAACTTGATTCTTTTGGAGAATTTCCCTTATGATAGCGAGGAGCGTTTCCCGGCTGATCGAGGTTTCGTTTTCCATGATGCAGGTCTGATGTGGAGGTTAGAACTAGACCCTGGACACATACTCGAGGAGGGCTAAACCAGCTATTCCACGGGTGCTACGCCACGAATGTGCAGGCCCCCAGGGATGATTGACGGTTCGAACGTTCAATTGCAGCTTGCTTCAATACCCTATGTGTTACCACAGCATCGGACCCATGCTGCTGCTGCATCCCCACAACGATTAGACTGGAAAATTCAAGAATGTCAACAATCTGCTCCACCGGGTACAAGGGTCTCATCCTGGTCTATCGTGCGTGCGGGGTAATATCTGTCCAAGGAATTGACCTCTCACAGAGACGTAACTCATCACCTCGACCAATCCCTACTGGACTCGTAATAGCTGACAGTGAAGGCCTGACGGCTGATATGATTGTAAGTCGTAGAACTGCGGGAGCTGCGTCGTGATGACAAAATGATGAAACATCGCGCACATTCTCACACGAATAATCTTTCAAGGAAGAATGATGGGACTAGCACTTTACTTGACGACGCGCAACGAACCGTCCAGCCAACAATATTCCTGGCTATCCCGACCAGAGGGAGCTAGTCGCCCAACTGCCCCCCTTCGTAACCTCGACCTCAAGTGATTCCACCTCCGACATCAACTCTTCCCAGCTGGCAGGGTGAATATTTATTGGTCTGGCCGGTAGGTCCACGCCGTCGTGCTTGATAAAATTGGCACGGATGGTCAAAGAGGGCAAGACCATCGTTGTTCGTGCTCCCGAGCCCGCATGGGCATCTTCCGGAAGTATAAAATAGCCCTTGAAATGTTTCACCGCTTCCTGCTCCACAACTTTCAGAATACTGTAGGGACCAGAGGTTTCAAAGACATGCACTGTATCCGAGCGCCATCAGAGACCGTCTCCCGCATACCATTCCCATATCAGCCATGCCTTTTCGCCACACATGAATAATCGGGGAAGGGGGAGAAGGGGCCGGTGGTGGAACTTGGTTCGTTTGGAAAATTCCTCTCATCATAGCGAGGAGCGTTTCTTGGCTAATCGAGGTTTCGTTGCACATGGCGCAAGGTTTAATGTATTTGCCAGTGGGGGTCGGAAATAGGCTGTGAATACATACAGCCTTTATATATTTACAACCAATGCAGCCATAATTCGGAAGCCCCAAGCAGTCTTCACCGCAGCGTAGCAACCCCATCATCAATTCAAAGAAGAGATAGACAGACAGGCATATCAAATCAAGCCATAGGCGGAAAAGGTCACAGTGTGAGATTATACTCGTACTCTCCACTAGTGTTCTGGGCAAACCACAGCACAATCACCGAGAGCATGAGTGCGAGACTCTGCGACACATTCGCGTAGCCGTAGTACTTGAACTGTTCGGGGTAGTTGTTCATAATGTACTTGAGCACCAAGACGGTCTGGAGGAAAAAGAATCAGGTACTGTCGTGTGCAAGGTGGGTATAGTGTTGCTCACAATGCTCCCAGCCAACCCGCCTGCCATGAGCGCAAATCCGATGAACAGGAATGTGCGAGCGGTCCACACAGCTCTGGACTCGCCGAACCCCTCTTCGCCTCTAACCCTGTCCTTGTCGATGAGGGTGATGACGATGTAGCCGAGGAGAGAGCAGATCCCGGGGATCCAGTCCACGAACGACATGTGGACAGGCGGGGGCGTATCAGGCTGGCCCCATGGTGATTTTGCGTGCGCAGAAAGAACAGCAGCATCCAAAAAGGTCCAATTTGCGAGTGCGAACTGTTTATCGGGTTAGCCTCGATGGTTGATGAAGCGGATGTGATGAATGTACCAAAGCACCCGCAAGATATATCCCCACCGTCCGGCGATGTTTTCCAAGGGTGAATTCCGGGAACGGGTTCAAGCAGACCCGGCGCGGGTCATAGTTTGCTCTGGGTAACGACATATTGCGGAAATGGGCAGCGGTCCTGGACAATGATGGAGTTGGAGGCAAGGGTGTGTGTTGTGACTGCGGCGACGAAACTGTGGACACTATGTTTGGCGATTGTAACCCGTGGGAATATACTGCTTCGTGGTCCGCCACCTCTACCTGCGTCTCCACCTGGACCGAAATTTTAACAGGCTCTAGCGAGCGGTACGAGTTTGTGCGGCTGAAGAATGGCATTGCTGGGGTCGTGGATGATTGGCTTTCTTCCCCCTTGATAACCACAATGGCGATGTTAACGGAGCTTCTGGCCACCTGGCAAGTTTGGCTGCTTCCTAGCGGCAATTGCCTTGTAAATGCCGGGCATGTTCAGAATCACAATTCGGAACACCGAGATGTGATACGGTCAATTGACACCCGTTGTCGTCTAATCGGATCCTTGTACCTCCTGAGGCCTGAGGCCTTCAAAGCTGTCGTATTAGAACATTACGGGCTTAATGTCACGCTCGAGACTCGATAATCAATCCCTCAAAGTAAGCCATCATGCAACATTGCGTTATAAGTGCTTAGGGGAGCATAGTATTGCTATCGACTAGTGGCATACTGTGCTTCCACACAGGGAAATATTGCAGTGAACCTCCGAAATCATCGCGCTCAATCGCTCAGAGGATTCTCATCAAGAAATTGCGCAGACGGTCACCGACGGGGTCTATGGTAAGTATATTTAGTGGGCGGCCGGAAAAAAGGTATTGCATTATGAGTCCCACTGCCACAGCCCAAGGGATTGGATCGAGCCCAGGCCATTCCCATTGCACCCGTCCCGGGCCGATGAGGCACAGCGTCATTGATCACAGAGTTTGTTGGCTGTCGCTGTCATGCTTGTCTGGGCGCGTATGATTCATAACACCAACGTTGGCAGGCTGCGGTCTGATGTCGACCAAGTCTGCGCAGCTTGATAAACGGGCTGAGGAATATCTTTCTCATCTGGAAGCCGGGCGACACGTATGGTGAAACCACCAAAACTGGGCGACGAAAAGCGCAGAGCCCTACAAACTATGTATTCATCTTTACTCCTATTGAATTCACATCAACCAAATCACAGCGCGCAGCCGTGATTGTGGTCTCCACGGATACCATTTTTTCGGCCTACTTACATCCCACCGTGGCAGCCCATTGTTACGGTGAGGATAGGTGAATAAATAGTGAATGAAATAATAATATATTCTGTGCTGAATCATAGAGAATAAATTCACAATATCCTTCACATTATCCGACCCCGGAACGTCTACGCTCTTATCTAACATGGAGCACGAGCATGTGGGCGACCGAGTCCGTCGCCTGAGCAGATCAGAGTAGAATTGGGGAGAATCGACAAGGTAAATTTGTCCTCCTATGTCACTACGTTATTCCCGACGCCCATTGGCAGCGGTTCATGTGCGGACTCGCTCTCTATAACGAGGAAGTCAAAGAGTATATCCTCTGCCCTGATACCACTATCCCGCCCGAGATGGTTCACACAGACGGGACGTCGATGCTCATTACATTCGTGAGGCACCTGCGCAAGCTGTTCGGTCTGGAGAATGCAGTCCCCCCACTGGTTCCTCGCGGACTGTGACGATCATCTCGTCTTTATACTTATGTCGAACTACGACCGTTCATTGGCGACGACCATGGATGTGGTAAGATTGAGCTACATAGCCTCGCTAGCTACTCGTTATAAGGAAGCCAATCTCGAATAGTTTGCATAATTTCGTATATGGACCTCTGGGGGTCGAGAGGCTCACCCTGATCACCGCCACAATTGATTTATCAGATACTAACACTTGGACCTATCCCCGGGCCTCTGTCTGACAACCCCTCGCCCGCCCTCCTTCAATAGCACGGTGACCAGTGTGGGAGTCCAGGTCTATCCTGCCCAGCTTGATGGTGGCAGGCAAAGCCAATTGTGGACTGTGTGCCCCATGAGGTGTTGGTAGGCCGTGGCGCATGCACGCCAAATTTTGAATTTAGCAGTGGCGAAGAGCACAGCTTTCAGCGATGTGGTTCTGGATAGAATAATGGGCGACTAAGAATGCTTGTAGCCGCATGGATCTGCCGAGTGGAACGAGTCCCGCGTCCGTTCATCAAATTCTTGGCGTTTAAGTGGGGGCCGATCGAACGACAATAGTGAATTGTGTATATGTATATTGTGTCTGACTATGGCCACGTTCAGCAAGGTTCACAACCCGATCTGGCAATGGGCAGGCAAGAATAACACTGCCAGAACAGCAGTGCTGATAACTCGACGTGCCCTCCAGTTGGACGCAAGGCGAAAATAGAGTATGTATCCAGCGACAACGGAAGCTGGCTAGTTGGGATACTTGTCAACGGAAACTAGTCGAAATACGTAGACTCTGTGGGACTCATCAATGCATGATCGTTGAGAAGTGCAGTCGGAGACATATACCAGGAATGCAGTAATCCTCCTTCAATATGGCGAAAGGCCACAGGTACCACATCGGGGGCCGTTGGAAGAGTCGCTCGCACGTCAGGATGATCTTCCCAACGTGGTCCTCTGCGAAACCGTGGCGGTTATAGTTCGTCATGAGCTGGAAGACAAGGCGACCGTCACAATCCGCGAGAAACCAGTGGATAGCTGCGTCCTCCAGATTGAACAGCTTGCGGAGATGCCTCACCAAGGTGATGAGCAGCGATGTCCTGTCTGTGCGGATCGTCTCGGGAGGAATGGGGGTGTCGGGGCGGAGGATATATTCCTTGATTTCCTTCAAGTCGGAACCAAGAGCGAGACCGTACACGAATAATGGTGGCCGGTGGTCAATGTCCGACATGGGCATGTACTGATATGGAAGGCGCTCATACGGCTCGTGCTTCTGAATCATGGACAGTTTGAGCGTCTGAGACAGACGTGAGGTCAGGCAATGGTGTATGTTAGGCGAACCCACCTTGTTGATTCTCTCCAGTTCTGCTCTGATCTGCTCAGGCGACGTGACTCGGTCATCTAGATACTCGTACTCCATTGCAGATGGGAGTGCGGACGTTGGTTCATCGGTGGGCATGGTCCTAGCTTCATCTGCCGATTGATATCGCCTTTCTTGGAATTTTCGCCGCATAACTTGTTTGGATCCACCAATTTTGACAAACATTCCGCCGACGCAAGCCTGAGACTGTATAACACCGTCTTTGTCATGGATTGAAAGAAAATATGTTTCAAGATACCAGTGAGGATCAAACTAATCAATTTGCATAGGTGGCCGCTCATCGAAAAACAGGATTACTACTTATTTGGAGCGGCTCCACTTTTCAATTACCCAAGGACTCCGGTTTGGATAAGGATTTTTATCTGTCGTGACTTCCGGCACTTGGCGGCACTTCATCCGTGTCAAACCAGGCATCAGCATTGTCAAACCTCCCTTCAATAATTCCTTTGGATGTGGGTTCGTGTTTCGTCAGGATGAAACGCGTTGAATGGTATAATCGCGTCCCAAGCTATTTTCAACCCTCTCCCCAGATAACTACGACCATTCCTTCGAGTGTCCTCTAGACATGAAAAGAAAGGAGAATATCTTCTAATTGTCGGACCTTGATATCCTGGTCATTCCTTGCAGGAATCGCCAGGATACCAAGGCCCCCTCTCGAGGGCCAGCAAAATGAATAAAACCAAGATCTACCGTAACACCATACTAAATTGTCACCCTTGCACACCACTTAGTCTAGGAGGCAAAGTTGCCATTATTACGGTGGTTCTGACCGCCTAGCTCTCACTAAGTCGTACGTTATGCAGGGAGCAGCTAGTGCGTTTCTCGAAGCCCTCGATTTCAGGCGAGAGTTACGTACAGGTGGGATCGGACTAGCGATAGCCAAACGTTTTCCTGAATACTGTCCCCGGTCTCGTACTTGTCGATCTCAAGCTCGCATCCCTGCGATCCGCGCTCGTGGTCCTTACCGCCTCCGAGGGACAATTCAAAGACCAGATCCTTCTAACGGCGGCTGACGTGTTGTCAGAGAGCATATTTTACGTCGCGGGCGCGGTGGAGAAGTAGGATCGTGTGGATATCAGCGTCCAGTGCGCAGGCATCTGCGAGACTCCAGGCTCATTTTTTGACGTGGATGGAGGCTTGCGGGGTAGGATCATGTCTGTGAAGGTATGTCCCCTGACGCGGTCATTTGGAGGCGGATTGCTGAGATGCGTGAGGCATCCGCGTCCACACCGCGTGTCTGGGCCCAATCGAGACGCTACTTTTGGATGAATTTGAAGACCCCAGCTCGAAACACGTCGGCTGGGTCAAGCCTCGTGTCCAAAACCGCCCCGGACCACCTTGGCAGCCCAAAGAAGATCGCGAACATGTCCTATTTTTGGTAAGATGGGAACACACCGTGTCGGCGCAGCCATCAAGGTCGTTGGGGGGTCAAGGTTGGTTGAATTTCAGCGATATATACATACTATCCCATTAGGGTAAGTGCGTGGATTCTAGATGTCTATGATTATCACACTTGACGATCTACATGAATCATTTGGGAGATAAATACTACGATATTAACGGCAATCTTAGGTGAAATAATTTGCACACAATAGGACCGCCACAACCCATGACCTTGTAGGAATTCCGAATCGTTCTCCTAACCCTTCGACTGAGTGCCACTAATCATAGCCTTTGATGCCCTACTCCCGCCGGGAGGGGACAGCAGACTCAGGTGGTCCGTCTTCGACTTCTCGAAGCTGACCCTTGCATTAAGCCTGCGGCATGACGTCACGTTCAATATACAGCAGAGTCGGACACCTGGATCAGGACGACTCACAGAGCCAGGAGCCCCATCGTATAACCTGCGGGTCGGGGAGGTGAATTCATCAGTGAGATCAAGGGCGCTGATGGAGCCATCCTCACAGCTAGGGGCGAGGATAGTCATTCCAACCCAAACGCCTGATAAGATTCCAGATGAGTATGATTTCCCCAAGGGTGCGCCATCATAAGTACCTGGAGTGGCATAATTTTGCTAGCCCCACGAAGTTGTCAGTGGATCTCAGTGCCTTGGGGAAGGTGATTTACCGCGAGGACAACGGAGAGAGCCACGGTGCTTTAGGTGACATTCATTCATGACTTGAAAGGATCGAATGAGAGACTCACCTGGTGAGCAACCCAGTCCCTACTCACGGGATTCGTTCACCACGAGGAAACACAGGGTATATGAAGGAACTCACGAATGGTCCACCGCATCAGCTTGTCCACCAGATGTCGTGTCCTATACGAGGCGGGTCACGACCATATTCGCAATCAGATGGAAATTGAATGCACCGTTTGAGCCCCATCGGACGGCTACGCCAGAGCTGGTAGCACATTGACGTCGTAATCAGCACATCCAAGAACACGCCGATTATGAGACACGTCAGCGACGCCCACCGGGATTCCTCAGTCAAGATGCCTTCTTCCCAAGCGGGGACGATGTGTGCTATCCGCGCTGCCCAGGCCAGTCCCATCCCGAACTCCAGCCCCACCAGCACAGAGCAACACATCAGCAGACATCTGTTATGACTGAACCTGTACATCCGGAGGATGTAGATCCCCTGCACGGTGATTGAATGGAATTGCCACCCCAATGATGGTATCACTGACCTGCACGGAACAATCGACAGCCACCCCCATTACGACTCCGATTGGGAACCCAAGGGAGATGGTGACTTCTTCGGGGGGTAGGTCGTATCCAATGATAGCAATACCGTGCATGGTCCAGGTTTCACACAAGAGGAGAGCTACACAGCCGAACCTGTATAGTGTCCATGCACCACACATTTCGAGTTGAGCACCGCAGCAGCTCAGGTCACTGCCGCAATGGCCACGTACCAGGCGAAGGAGACCTGGGGAGGGAAC
Source organism: Collybia sp. MG36 (assembly GCA_003313185.1). Taxonomy (NCBI): domain Eukaryota; kingdom Fungi; phylum Basidiomycota; class Agaricomycetes; order Agaricales; family Clitocybaceae; genus Collybia; species Collybia sp. MG36. The sequence continues at coordinate 9,417 of QGOG01003482.1, read as the reverse complement.
AGCAAGGGGTCAACATCGAGACCAAGAAGAACCGCCTCCGAGCAGCAGGAACGCACCGCGGATTTGAGAATGTAAGAGTCTCGGTGGAATTTGTGGAAGTAGATGCATGCTTGCATGGCGATGAGCCCATTGAGCGCCGCCGCCAATATCTGAAGTATCGCAACGGCACCCCATGTTGCCTGAAATGTGGATTCTACTGGGGTGCTATCAGACATGACAGACGTGAGGATGTCATGCCAGCCACGAGGTGTATCTGTGTTAAGTAGATGAACACAATGCGAGCCCCAAGAATACAATAGGGACCAGGAAGTGCCATGATCTTTGAGACTAGTTACGCCCATCAAACATGTCGAAATGGAACGTGATGCCGATTGCTTCTTAGAGGACTTTCATTGATCGTTCCCTCACGGCGATTAGCAATGTGACAATGTGAAGCAAGCCACCAACTCGGACTTCAAGTCCCCCCCTATAGGAAAAGCCACTGAATACACCCCAGGCCTCCAGGTCCCATGGGACTTCCCGTCATGTGATGCTCATAGGTAGTCGTTTTGTTCCGGAGCCTCTGTTATGATGCAGTGTGGTTGACTTGGAGAAGCGGTTGATGATACAACATCATCTCACGAACACATCAGTGATATTTGGGTGCTAAACAACACACGATGCACCCGATCACCTAGGATTCGTTCTGGCATTTTCGTCGAATTCCATCTATCATCATGTAGTGGCAAAGTCGCAAGTTGTCGCATACGATAGTGGATGTTGCCACTTGAATGTCGAATTTGGATCTGGTTCAGATCAAGGAAAGTTGCGAGAAGAACACACATCTCGCTCCCAAGACACTGACACGCACCGGGGGGGAAAATATCAAAACTCTTCGGGTTTCGAGATTTCTAGAGGTAAATAGCACACGATATGATTGTGAATGAAATAATGGGCGACTCAACGACACTGTAGCTGCCGATGACCTGCCGAGTGAAACGAATCTCGCCCCTGTTCATTGGATTATTGGTATTTGTGTGAGGCAAGCGAGCGGGCGACAATGGTGTATCATTCGCGTTGTGCTAGTCTAGGTTCGCTAAAAATTGGAATCTGGTAATGGGAAGGCAAGAATGACAGCAGCGCTGGTGACCGAATACTTGACAGCGGAAACTAGTCAAAATACATGGACTCTGCGGAGCTCGTCAACGCCTGGCTATCGAAAATGTAGCTGGAAGCACATACCAGGAATAGAATGGATATTCTTCGACTTCACACAAGGCGACAGGTACCACATCGGGGGCCGCCCGAAGAGTCGCTCGCACGCCGAGGCCATCTCCGCAATCTTCTCTTCCATGAGACCGCGGCTGTCATAGTTCGCCACACTCCGCAAGATACCAGTGGAGGGCCGCGATGTTCTTTCTGCGTGCATCGTTTCAGCTGGGATGTAGATGCCGGGTCAGAGGATATACTCCTTCAGCTCCTCGTTATTGAGAGCGAGTTCGAACATGAATACTGGTGGCCGATGTTCGATGTCTGGCATGGGCATGTATTGATATGGCAGGTACTCGTATGGCTCATTCATCTGAATCGCGGACAGCTCGAGCCTGCGACGGAATATGAGTGGTGTATATAAGACGAACTCGGCTTGTTTATTCCCTCCAATTTTGCTCTGATTTCAGCAGGGTGTTGAAGTGCAAGCTTCATCAATGGACTTAGAATAATTTCGCTTATTATTACATAAGCATGTTCAGTTGTCTTCGACAACTGTCTCTAACATTAACAATAACACTAATACTATTCATCTAATATCATATCAATCCCATCTGCTTATTTCCACTGCCAATACAGGGGACATGGGCTTGTCGAGATTCGGGTATTCCACATTGAATGAGAGTGCGTGACTAGATTTATTAGTGGCCATGGTTGTGGTGCTGAGCTACCCTCGCGTCGTTTGCGTTTTATGTGCATCATCTTGCTTGTGGACATGGAACTTGTTTGGATTCACCAATGTTGACAAACAAACACCCACAAGATTGTTGGCCGGACAATTGCCCGCAGTCGGAATTCAATAGAACTACAGGACCTCATGAATACTAGGCTTCCGAGTCGATGCTTTGATACAACCAGACACTCCCCCTGATTCAACGACCTGTGGTGCTCTGACGATTTGGAAATCCTCCGGGATTATTCTTGTCAGTGAGTCTCTAATATTCTAACAGCGGGATGCAGGAATGAAGGCACTGGTGGGCGTCGACATAGTGGTGCTATCACTGTTCTTGTCATATGATACAACGGAATTCAAGTCTGCCACGGTGTTCACACAGCGTGGGCCAAGTTGCTGAAACCCCTCCTTGGCGGTGGATTAAGACCAGAACAAATGGACAGCCTCACTCTAGAAGGCAGAGTCGTCATCATCACGGTGAGAGGTCGTATCGTGATGGCACCCTTACGCGTGCAGGGAGCAGCCAGTGCGTATCCTGAAGTCCTTGACATTCAGGCGTGAATTGTGCATAGGTGGAATCGGACTAGCGACCGCCGACCTCTTCCTCGGATCCTCCGTTTTCAGTCTCGTGCTTGTCGAGCTCGCATCCCTGCGATCCGCCCTTGTGGTCCTCACCGCCTCTGAGGGACGATTCACCGATCGCATCCTTCTGAGAGCGGCCGACGTGTCGTCGGAGAGCGACACGGCGTCGTGCGTCGCGGACGCGGTGGGGAGGTGGGGCTGGGTGGATATCAGCGTCCAGTGCACACCTGCGAGACTCCAGGCCCGCTCGGGCCATGTCTGTGAATGCCCGTGAGGGTGCGTCCTGGTCTCGCCCCGCAGCGAATGCGGCTGATATGACATTTAGTCCTCCTAGGAATCAAGCATTCCGCCCGTGCGATGCTGACGAATCCCGAGAGCGAGAAGGGAGCTATCGTGGTCACTTCACCTCAGCTTGGGCTCGAAGGTGTGCATCATTCCTCGCTTCTCCCTGTGATGTAACACCCCGCATATTCAAAGGCGCGCCAGGCCTCGCAGTGTATAGGGTCTCGAAGTTCGCGGCCCGCGGACTTGCGCTCACCGCGGCACTTGGGCTTTCCCCTCAAGATATGTTCCCTGACACGGTCATTCGGAGGCAGATCACTGAGCCACACCTGAGTCCCAGAAATATGCCGGCCAGATCAAACCTCGCGTCCACAACCGCCCTGGGCCGCCTTGGCAGCCCGAAGGAGATCGCGAACATGGCCTTATTCCTAGTGAGCGGGATGGCATATTGCGTTGGTGCAACCACCAAGGTTCGGAGTTCGGTTGAATTTCGGTGATGCACACATACCATCCCATTAGGACGTCACCGCGATACGTGACCCTGGAGCGTGTGGATCCTGGATGTCCATGATCATCACACTTGGCGATCCAAATCATTCGGGAGATAGATACTGCGGTGGTACCGACTCCCAACAATTTCAGGTAAGGTAATTTGTATACAATGGGACCGCCACAATCCACGACCTCGTAGGAATTCCGAATCGTTCTCCTAGCCCTTCGACTGAGTGCCACTGATCATAGTCCTTGATGCCGCCGGGGTCTCAATCGACTCGGGTGCCCCCGTTCCCGCCGGGAGAGAACACAGACTCAGGTGGTCCGTCGTCGACGTCTCGAAGCTGGTCCTTGCATTGAGCCTGCGGCATAACGCCACGTTCAATATGCAGTAGGGTCGGACACCTGGACGACTCACAGAGCCAGGAGCCCCATTGTATAACCTGCGGGTCGGGGAGGTGAATTCATCAGTGAGATCAAGGGCGCTGATGGAGCCATCCTCACAGCTAGGGGCGAGGATGCCCATCCCAACCCAAACACCTGATAACATCCCATATGTGAGATTTCCCCAAGGGTGCGCCATCATAAGTACCTGGAGTGGCATAATTTTGCTAACCCCGTGGAGCTGTCAGTGTATCTCAGTGCCTTGAGGGAGGAGGTTTACCGCGATAACAATGGAGAGAGCCACGGTGCTTCAGGTGGGATTCATTCGTGGCCTGAAAGGATCGAATGAAAAACTCACCTGGTGAGCAACCCAGTCTCTACCCACGGGATTCTTTCACCACGACAAGGAGACATGAGAGATATGAAGGAACTCACGAATGGTCCACCGCATCAGCTTGTCCACCAGATGTCGTGTCCTATGCGAGGCGGGTCACGACCGCATTCGCAATCAGATAGACATTGAGCGCATGCGCACCGTTTAAGCCCCGTCGGACGACTGCGCCAGAGCTGGTAGCACATCGACGCGGTAATCAGCACATCCAAGAACACGCCGATTATGAGACACGTCAGCGACGCCCACCGGGATTCCTCAGTCAAGATGCCTTCTTCCCAAGCGGGGACGGTGCGCGCCACTCGCGTTGCCCAGGCCAGTCCCATCCCGAGCTCCAGCCCCACCAGCACAGAGCAACACATCAGCAGACATCTGTTATGACTGAACCTGTGCATCCGGAGGATGTAGATCCCCTGCTCGATGATTGAACGAGATCGCCACCCCGGTAATGATATCACTGACCTGCACGGAACAATCGACAGCCACCGCCATTACGACTCCAATTGGGAACCCGAGGGAGATAGTGACCTCTTCAGGGGGTAGGTCGTATCCGCCGATGACAATGTTGTGCAAGGCCCAGGTTTCGCACAAGAGGAGAGCCACACAGCCGAACCTGTATAGCGCCCATCATTTTCGACTTGAGCACCGCAACAGCTGAGGCCACTGCCGCAATGACCACGTACCAGGCGAAGGAGACCTGGCGAGGGAACATCAAGGGGTCAACATCGAGGCCCAAGAGGAATCGACTGCAAGCAGCGGGGACGCACTGCGGATTTGAGAATGTAAGAATCTCGGTGGAATTTGTGGAAGTAGGTGCATGCTTGCATGGCGATGAGTCCATTGAGCACCGCTGCCAACATATACAGTATCACAACAGCACCCCATGTTCCCTGAAATGTGGGTTCTACCAAGACGCTCTCAGACATGGCGGATGTGAGGATATCATGCCAGCCGAGGTGTATCTGTGTTAAGTAGATGAACAAAATACGAACCCCAAGAATACAATGGGGACCAGGAAGTGCCATGACCTAGTTACGCTCATCAGACATGTCGAAGCAGAACATGATGCTGACCGCTTCCTAGAGGACTTCCATTGATCATTCCCTGATAAGCTGAAAATGTGACAATGTGAAGCGAGCAACTCGGACTTCAAGCTTCAAGTCCTCCCCTGTAGGGGCGGCCGCCGTGTTCGGGTCCATCGAAAAGGCCGACACTGCTAAATTCACCCCAGGCCTCCAGGTCCCACGGAACCCCCCGCCACATGATGGTTGTAGCCTGTAGGCCGAGGGTAACCGTTTTGTTCCGGAGCTTCTGCTACGATGCAGTGTGATTGACTCGGAGAGATGGTCGATCATAGTACTTACATCACCATCACACCATCACACGAACGCAGTAATATTTGGATGCTAAACATCGGAGGCGGCGGATCCGGTCGGACACCACGCGAGGCTCGTTGAGCGTGAATGCCTGGAATGACCAGAAACAATGATATATGATGTGGTGAAGTGCTGTCTAACTGTCTAACTGTCTAACTGCCGCGTGTCGTGTCACATCATTGCCGGAGCTGGGCGCGGAGAAGCGCCTTTCGTTCTGGCATTTTCGTCGAATTTCATGTATCACCATGTAGTGGTAAATTGGCACGGTTCCGTCACAGTGTTGGGATCGAATATGTGGAGCGCTGGGGCTGGCTCGGGTGGCAAGATGTCGCGTACGGTGGCGGATCCTTTTCCTTGCTATCATGTTGCCACTCGAATGTCGAATTTGGAACTGGCTCAAAAGAAAGGAAATCTTACGAGAATAGCACACATCTCGCTCCTAAGAAACTGATACGCACCAGGAAGAAATATATCAGGATGAGGAATCAGGATTCCCTCACCAGATTTCAAAATACTGATGGCTGATGTTCGATGTCTGGCATAGGCATGTGCGGATGTGGCAGGTACTCGTATGGCTTGTTCTTCTGGATCGCACGACGCGGACAGCTTGAGCGTCTGAGACGGATGTGAGGTCAGGCGGTGGTGTATATGGGACGAACTCACCTTGTTGATTCTCTCCAATTTTTGCTCTGCAGGGAAAATTGGCTTGTTGTCGAGATTCAAGTATTCTACGTCGGATGATTCGGGGAGTGCAGGACTCATGTCGTCTCATCGCACAGCGCGTCGAGGTTCGCCGCTCACGGACTCGCGCTCACCGCGGCACTTGGGCCTGACCCCCAAGATGTTCCCTGACGGTCATTCGGAGGCAGATTACTGAGGTGGGTGAGCTATCCGCGTCCGGGCGCAATCGAGACGCCAATTCTGGGTGAATTTGAAGGCCCCAGCTCATATGTCTCTGAGCTAGATCAAGCCTCGCGTCTAAAACCGCCCTGGGCCCCCTTGGCAGTCGTCTTATTCTTGGTTGAACAGGATGGGAAAATATTGTGTCGGTGCAATCCTCAAGGTTGATGGGGGGGCACTCGAAGTCCGCCCGAATCCCAGTGATGCATACATACCATCCCATTAGGATGCCACCGCGATACATGACCCTTGAACGCGTGAATCCTGGATGTCCATGATCATCACACTTGTCGATCCAAATCATTCGGGAGATAGATAATGCGGTGATACCGACTTCCAGCGATACTAGGTGAGATCATTTGCATACAATGAGACCGCCACAATCCACGACCTCGTAGGAATTCCGAATCGTGCTCCTAGCCCTTCGACTGAGTCCCACTGATCACAGCCCTTGATGCCGCCGGAGTCTCGACGGTGCCCCCGTTCCCGCCGGGAGAGGTCATACTCAGGTGGTCCGTCATCGACGTCTCGAAGCTGGACCTTGCATTGAGCCTGCGGCATAACGTCACATTCAGTGTGCAGCAGAGTCGGACACCTGGATCGGAACGACTCACAGAGCCAGGAGCCCCATCGTATAACCTGCGAGTCAGGGAATGAATCCGTCAGTGAGATCAAGGGCGCTGATGGATAGGCCATCCTCACAGACAGGGACGAGAGTGCTCATTCCCACCCAAACACCTGATAAGATTCTAGATGAGAGGTTCCCCAAGGGTGCACCATCGCAAGTACCTAGAGTGGCAAACTTTTGCTAGCCCCACAGAGTTGTCAGTGTATTGCAGTGCCTTGAGGGAGGAGGCTTACCGCGAGGACAACGGAGAGAGCCACAGTGCTTCGGATGACATTCATTCGTGGCCTGAAAGGATAGAATGAGAGACTCACCTGGTGAGCAACCCAGTCTCTACCCACGGGATTCTTTCACCACGACAAGGAGACATGAGAGATATGAAGGAACTCACGAATGGTCCACCGCATCAGCTTGTCCACCAGATGTCGTGTCCTATGCGAGGCGGGTCACGACCATATTCGCAATCAGATGAACACAGAATGAATACGTGCTGTTTCAGCCCCATCAGACGACTACGCCAGAGCTGGTAGCACATCGACGCGGTAATCAGCACATCCAAGAACACGCCGATTATGAAGTACGCTAGCGACGCCCACTTCGATTCCTGGGCCAAGACGCCTTCTTCCCAAGCGGGGACGATGTGTGCTACCCGCGCTGCCCAGGCCAGTCCCATCCCGAACTCCAGCCCCACCAGCACAGAGCAACACATCAGCAGACATCTGTTATGACTGAACCTGTACATCCGGAGGATGTAGATCCCCTGCTCGATGATTGAATGGAATTGCCACCCCAATGATGGTATCACTGACCTGCACGGAACAATCGACAGCCACCCCCATTACGGCTCCAATTGGCAACCCGAGGGAGATGGTGACCCCTTCAGGGGGTAGGTCGTATCCAATGATAACGACAACGTGCATGATCCAGGTTTCACACAAGAGGAGAGCCACGCAGCCGAACCTATGTAGCGTCCATGCACCACACATTTCGAGTTGAGCACCGCAACAGCTGAGGCCACTGCTGCGATGGCCACGTACCAGGCGAAGGAGACCTGGCGAGGGAACAGCAAGGGGGTCAACATCGAAACCACGAGGAGCCGCCTCCGAGCGGCGGGGACGCACCGCGGATTTGAGGATGTAAGAGTCTCGGTGGAATTTGTGGAAGTAGGTGCATGCTTGCATGGCGATGAGTCCATTGAGCACCACTGCCGATATATGAAGTATCACAACGGGACCCCATGTTGCCTGAAATGTGGGTTCTACCAAGACGCTATTAGACATGACGGATGTGAGGATGTCATGCCAGCCACGAGGTGTATCTATTAAATAGCTGAGCAAAATATAAACTGCAAGGACGTATGGGGATACCGAACAGTGCCATGATCTCTGAGGCTAGTTACGCTCATCAGACATGTCGGAGCAGAACATGATCATAACGTCGACTGCTCTCTAGAGGAATTTCATTGATTATTCCCTGGTGCGGTGGCAAGAAGCTGAAAACTTTGCGACAATGTTAAGCAACCCGTCAACTCGGACTTCAAGTCCCCCTCTGTAAGGCGGCTGCCGCGCTCAGGATCATCGAAAGGCTGACACTGCTGCTGAATCCACCCAGGCCTCCGGGTCCCATGGAACCTCCCATCATATGATGATTGTAGGCCGAGGGTAGTCATTTTGCTCTGGAGCTTCCGTTGCGATGCAGTGTGGGAGAGGCGGTTGATGATACAACACCATCTCACAAACACATCAACGGTGATATTTGGGTGCTAAACAACACACGGTGCACCCGATCGCCTAGGATTCGTTCTGGCATTTTCGTCGAATTTCATCTTTTTTTTTTGGGTCAGGTGATACTTATTAACCCCCGCTCAGGCGGCAGATGGAGGCTGGTAGTTACGAGCTACACATGTGCAACGTTATGAGAGGCTGGGAATGCACCGAGCACCAACTGAGAGAGAAACGAAACGATCTACTAGCTACAAAGGCAACGACAAAACCAGGGTGAGCGGGCAAGTCCCGACACATATGGGCCCCGATTGAACAGGGGGTTGAATAGAAACCTTCGCGCGAGCGCTAGGGTACCGGAAAGGGGAGTGACAGGCAGAGCCTGTCAGCTCGATAGAGACCCAGAATCCGAGCCGTCGCCCGTGTCTGGGTGCGCAAGGCGTTCGCGCTCTAGGAGGTACTCCTCCTCCCAGTCGAGGGGCGGAGGGGTTGGAGATGGGGACCGAGAGCGTTGGCGGGTGGCCAGATTTTCGCGGGGGGGGAGGGCAAACGCGTGGGCGTTGTCGTCGATGAACTGACGAAGCATGAATGCGTCGCTATCCATGAAGCGCGGGGCGCGGATATCAGACGGGAATCCCGGCTTACGGATGTAGCCTGGGCAGTCAAAGAGAATGTGATTGCGATCTTCGATACCTTCGAAATCGCAATGAGGACAGGAGGTGGGCTCGTGGGGGAAATATTTA